>ML793488.1:325539-353226 GCA_009831015.1 Picea engelmannii | reverse complement strand
AGACATTTTCATTTTGAATCATCTTGTACTTGAACATTTAAGTGGGGTAAAAGGAGGTTGCCCCCTCGAAGAGGCTTATTATCTGAAATTATCTCTTTTTCAAGGCGTTGAGAACTTTTCCTAAGGTTTTTCTATGCTATATTGATGTTTGGTTCTTAACAATATGGTTGAGGTACATGTTGGGTACATTGTTGAGACAAATAGTTGATGAGTTGGCACAAACATGAGGTGTATAGTTGATGAGTTGGAATGTACATGAGGTGTATAGTTGATGATGTTGGTACATATTGATGAGTCAAAGTTGATGCATGGTACATGTTGGTTCAGGTTATTGGTACATCTTGTTATAGGTTATTGATACAGGTTGACAATGACAGGTTGACAGTGGTAGTGGTTGATTCAGTGATAGTGACAGGTTGTATACATTTGGCATTTATATTTTAGGGTGGATGGATGAGGCAAGGAAAGGTGGTTGTAGACACCTTCCGGTTGGATCCAAAGAACATAGGGGGTTGTATCCTCCTTCTGGTTGTAGCCAGAGAATTGTCGAATTGGAGCTTCCCTCAGTTTATATCCTGAGAATCTAGGGGGTTGGAGCCTCCTTCCAGTTGCAGCTAGAAACAAAAAGGAAGTTGGTTCTTCCAATGAATGTAATTCTTCAAGACATATAAGAAAAAACATTATGTGGTTTTCTCCCGCTTTGGGTTTCCACGTAAAAACATTGGTGTACTCTGTATGTGTATGTTTTCTCATTTGTTCATTGTTTATTTACTCTGCAATTATTGGATGATAATTCTACACTGACATAACACTTGCATTATATGGTTAAAAAGAATTAAATTTATCTATTATTGATTCATATCCCCTCTCGGTAATACAACATGATTGAAGAAACATTCAAAAATCAGTTGGAAGAAAAAGAGAAAGTGAAGGAAATCTTGGAATCATAAATAGTGTCACTAGGGAAGGAACTTTAGAAGAAAGACATACAATAGAGAAACATCGAAATATTGGATGAAATCGTCATCAGTAAAAGGAGATACCATGACAAGTCCAGACTAGGATACAACCAGATGCATACTGAGAAGGGTTCAATCTCCATGACAACAGAGAAGGAAGAATAAAAAAGAAGTTATGCAAAATTAATTAGAGGTCATATAAAGAAGGAAGAATGAGCTCCTTCAAAAGAGAACATTCGAGAAATGGAGAGAACTCAAGAAGAAGATTATAGAATAACTGCACCACCTGGAAGATCCAAAATTCATGATCAACAACCAATGACGAAAAGAGATCAAGAAGAAGATTATAGAATTGAAACACCATTTAGAAGATCCCACACACTCAAGTACCAAACTATCTTTCTTGGTTGATGTTATTCTTGTAACAATTTTGTAGATCCTAGGCCAATAACAAAAGAAATTATGAAGGCTACTATTAATCATCTCATAAATCCTCATGAAGCGAATAGCATAAACTATAACAATTTTGGCTCATTAAAAGATGAAGTAGAATGTTATAAATGCAACAATTTTGGACACATGGCCAAATATTTTAGATTGGCTATTCCTCGAAAGGAACCAAATCAGGATTTCAACAATCATGTAAAAGAACCATTAAATATATGGAAAAAGAAGTAGGATAAATTGAACATTGAAGAATGTTCTATTTCTCTACAAGCTCAAAGAAGAAAATTTGTTTGGTACATTGACAATGGTTGTCTAATGTATATGACAGGTAAAAAATACATGTTTATAACTCTAAAGAGAGAAAGATATGGATCAATTTTGCTTGGCGATGATAACTCAACCAAAATTATAGGAAAATGAACAATCAAGATTGGAAGTAAAGATGCCATGGAAGAAAGTGTTCTACTTTTCTAAAATATGAAGCAGAATCTGCTAAGTGTGATTCAAATGTGTGATCAAGGACACACACTTCTATTTGACTCAAAGAGATGTGAGATAAGGAAAGAAGGATCAAGAAAATTTGTGTCTGCTGCAATAAGAACTCCAAACAACATCTACATCTTAAATGAGATTGGATAGGAAAGATGTTGCTTGGGAAAGGAAAATGAAATTTGTCTTTCGAAAAAAAAGAATGGGTCACATGAAATTTGATAATATTTTCAACATCCATAGAAAGGAAGTGGTAAGAGAAATGCCTGAAATTTCAAAGCCATCCAATACTATGTGCAAGAACTGCCTACATGGGAAAAAAACAAGAACTGAGTTCAGAACGAAGGAATACTCTACAACAAATCCATTTGAGATATGGAATACTAATATATGTGAACCAATGAGAAAAAAAGTATTGAATGATGAACAATAATTCATCCTACTTATTGATGATTTTACAAGAATGACCACAATCTTCTTTCTCAAGAAAAAGTCAAAGGCATTTGAATGTTTCAGGATATTCAAAGAGATGTTTGAAAATGACATTGATTTTAAAATAAAGTTCTTGAGATCAGAAAATGGAGGTGATTTCATATCAAAAGAGTTCATGGATTTCTGTCAATAACATGGAATAAAAAGGAAATTCTTAGCAACAAGGACAACTCAACAAAATGGAGTTGTTGAAAGGAAAAAAAAATTGTACATGAAATGACTAGAAGCATGTTTAAAGATTCCAAGATGATTAATATCTTTTGGGTACAAGAAGTACACATATGAGTTTATATCTCGAATAGAGGAATGGTTAGAAGTAATAGTGAAAAGACTCCATATGAGCTATGAAAGGGAAGACCGGAAAATTTCAACCACTTTAGAGTGTTTGGAATAAAATGTTATATAAAAAGAGATGATAACATGATTTGATTCTCGAGTTGATAAAGGCATACTGGATGGTTACTGAAGTAAAATAAAGACATACAAATGCTACAACCTAAGACTAAAAAAAATAGTGGAAAGCATCGATGTAAATATTGATGAAACAAATGTGTTGAAGCTTGAGAAGAAAGAAAAAATTCAAAAGAGAGGGAAACAAAAGAAGAACTAAAAGAAGAATAAGTAGAAGAAGAAAAGGAGGAACAACAAGAAGAGTAGTATCCAGAAGAAAAACAAGAAGAAAATGACCTACAAGAGCTTCAGATACCTTCTAGGACACCTAATATTCGAGTACAGAAGAATCATCCACTAGAACAAATAATTGGAGATAAAAATGCAGAAATAGAAACCAGAGGAACAAAACAGGTGCGTACACCAAAACAAAGATACCTAGCACTACTATCCATAGTTGAACCCAAGAACCTTGAGGAAGTCGAAAATGATGAACATTGGATCAAGGAAATGGAATAAGAACTGAATCAAAGAGAGAATAATGAGACATGGGAACTGGTTCCAATACCTAAGGGAAAAAATGTGATCGACACGAAATGGGTGTTCAGAACAAAACTAAACGAACATGGGAAGGTAATGAGAAATAAGGAAAGGATAGAATGCAAAGGATATGCTCAAGTTGAAGGAGTATATTTTGAAGAAACGTTTTCTCATATTTCCATAAGGGAAGCAATCAGAATGATCTTGGCCTAAGCATGTTCTAAAAGGATCACAGTATATTAGAGGGATGTAAAATCAACATTTCTAAATGGAGAATCAAAAGAAAAAGTCTACATCGAATAGCCAAAAGGATCTATACTATCAGAAAGAGAATATTATGTTTTCATATTGAATAAATATTTGTATGGACTCAAGAAAACCCTTAGAGCATGGTATTCAATATTGGACAAGTACTTACAACAACAAGGATTTATAAATGGCAATGCATATAGCAAAATATACATAAAAATTGATCGGTACAACATACTTATCATTAAAGTATATGTGGATGACATCATCTTTGGAAGTGACGATGATAGGATGAGTAAGAAATTTTCCAAAGACATGAAAAATGAGTTTGAAATGTCCTTACTTGGTGAGTTGACTTTGTTTTTGGGACTTTAGATATCTCAGCTAGATGAAGGTATTTTAATTTCCCAAACCAAGTACATCAAAGAAATGGTGAAGAAGTTTGGAATGGAACATTGCAAACCTGTAAGTACTCCTATGGTGATTGGTTGCAATTTGAGCAAATATGATGAATCTAAGGAATCATTTCAGAGAATCTATAGAAAAATGTTTGGTAGCCTATTCTATGTGACAATCTTAAGACCATATATAATGCAAGTAGTTGGATAGGTTGCTAGATTGCAAGGAGCACCGAAGGAAACTTATGTCATGGCAGTAAATAGGATCTTGAGATATCTCAAAGGAACAATAGAGTTTGGATTGTGGTATCTGAAAGGGAATGAGATGAATATGGTCACCTATACATATGCATATTGGGTAAGAAGTATTGATGATAGAATAAGTACTAGTGGAGCATCCTTCTACTTGGGTGATTGTCTAGTATCCTAGCTAAGTAAGAAGTAGTCCTCAGTGTCATTGTCTATAGTAGAAGGATAATATATTGTAGAAAGAACATGTTGTACTTAGGTCCTCTGCATAAAGAAAACCCCACAAGAAATAAAAGTAAAATATGATTATCATATCTCAATATTATGTGACAATGCTAGTGCTATAAGTATCTCCAAGAATATAGTGATGCATTCCAAAACCAAACATATTCTGATTAAGTTTCATTTTCTGTGAGAACAAGTTACATAAAAGAATATAAAGTTAGAATACATTGGGACACAAGAAACATTACAGATATATTCACCAAAACTGTTCCAAGAGAGACATTTGATTATATTCAATGGAAACTTGGAGTAGTTTCTACCCCACAATGGTCTACATGAATTTTTCAAAGAAGACAGGGGGAGAGAAATCGTATCCTTTTCCATTGATGTCAAATGGGGAGAGAAAGGACAAAATCATGAATATAGGGGGAGCATTGGTCATAGGAGGAGCATGAGTGTTTCCATCAATTCCAAAGGGAGATATTTTTGGAAAATTAGTTTCCATTGATGTCGACTCTAGAAGAAATCTAGAAGCCTCTAGAAGTGATGGGTGTATTTTAATAATTCTCCCAAGTATTTCCCTTATGGAGTATATTTAAGCATGGCCATCATGGGAATATGATTTCTAGAATTCTACAAGAAGTCATGGAAATATGGTCAAGTGGTTAAGAAGCCCCAAAGATGTGGCCATGAAGCCTGGAATTGTTGGATGAAAAAAGGGTATGAGGGATATCACACTTACATGAAAAAATCTCATAGATGGATAGTCCTCGTCATGCCATTTCCAATAGTAGGTGGTTCACCATGTATTTCCTAAAAATTGAGAAGTTGTACCCTCTTAAAGATGAATCCCCTGAGTATGGTTAATAAGCCCCCAAATGGTTGCAACAAGAAGTTTTAAGTCAGCCAAAAAATTAATTAAAGTAGAAAAGTTGTTTCAAACAAGAAGTGACAGGTAGACCCTAAAGTAAAGTAAATAAGATACTTGAAACAATATAAATACACATGAAGAAGAATTTCATTTGAACTAACCAACCAATAAAGTATGTGATATATTAAGTGAACCCGAGTTAGTGAAGGAGTGCAAAGGCGAAGTATCGAATCCATAGGTGGTAGAAGAGTGTCTGAAAAATCGTAATTGAGTAGACCCCCATGGGTCAAGTGTAGAATGTCCTATGAGACCCATTATTTTTGTCTTGGTAGCATCATGTGAGGCACTGCTAGTTGCCCAATTTTGTCTAGCAAGGCTGAAGTAAAGTTTGATGAAGATGTTATCTTGTTGATGTTGTAGTTGAGGAAGGGTTTGTTGGTCTATGATCACATGCACTAGGTTGTTACATGATTAAATGTATTGTTTCTATGTGTTTTATATTGGTATTTATGCTATATGCTTAACGAATATCTTAAATGGTTTGGCACATGATTAAGCCATGCTTTTGACACATGGTTTGAGGTGTATGTTGGATAGTTTGGGCATGTGATTTGAGGTATATTTATAGTACATGGTTTATGGTTTATCATGGATGATATGGCACTTTCTTGTGGCACATTTTTGGAATATGATTTGAGGAATATTTTGGTGATATTGGAAATATGTTTTAGATATGTTCTCAAGGATATTGACATGTGATTTATGTGAGTGGATTTATTTTTATTTATGATGATGTTGATGATGAGATATTAGTATCAGTGACAGAAAAAATGAAAATGATAGAGATAGTAATAGAGACAATGGCAGTGACAATGATAGAGACAGTAATAGAGACAATGGTAGTGACAATGATAGAGACAGTAATAGAAACAGTTGTAGTGGCAATGATACTAACAGTGGCAGTGACATGATGATTCTCCATGATGTAGGAGCATCACTCCTACTTAGGAGCACGTCAACAACTAGTGCAACAACGCACATCGGTGGAGCAAATCTCAAGTGAGAAGCGCCAAGTTTTTCATTTTGAGTTTAAAGATCAAATTTAATGTAATTAATGTTGTAAAGGCTCAATGAGAGTAGATATATTGTATTTTTACAGGTTGTATGTAAGTCTCCATTAATAGATGATATGTAGATGAATCTAGATCTGATTCAAACTAGTTGTAAATTCAATGTGATTTAATGTAAGTAGGCGAGGAAGGCTCAAGAAGCCCCTCTTTTGTAAAATACAAATGTATTGAAATAATAATGTAGGAGAATGCAATAGAAGAGCATGAGAAGAGAATAGATCTCAAGAGAGGATAGGAGAGAAGAACTGAGACTCTATTGCAGTCCAGTCTTGTAAACCTTGTAAAAAGCATTCATATTTAATAGAAAATCAATATTTCCCTGCATATGAATATCTATGTGTGTTCTCTGTCAATGAGTGTTTGTTTCTGAATGTTTACTATGCATGTTTATGAATTCCATGAGTGTATAAATATTCCCTTTGCAAGAATAGATAAAATTCCCTATCAGCGTGAATTTTTTAGTGTTCTAGGCTCTCAACGCTAGTGTAAGGAGTTCACACAAGAGTTAGTGAGAACAATGAGAAGATATAAAAAGGAGTGCACAAGAACTTAGTGTGAGTTCAGGAGGAGCGTGCCAAGTGGGCACACCATAACTGGTAAATATTAGGAGGAATAGTGCAAGTCTGTAAAGAGTAAGTGCAAGGAGTGTGTAAGCGAGTTTATAAAGTCCAAGACTAAGGAGGCAAGTGTAAGGAGTATAAGAAGCCAACACTTTGTCAAAGTGCTGGTAAATCTCAGGAGAAAGAGCACATAGTGTCAAGAGGGCACTGAAAGAACACTTTGACTATGTTTGAAAGCTCAGGAGGAAGAGCATGGGTGACAGGAGGGTACAAGGAGTTGTTGAAGGAACAAAGGGTCGAGCCCCTTTGAAGTTGAAGAGTTAAAAATTGAGGAGTGATAACACAAGTGTGTGTAGGATAACTTATCATAATTTCCAAGATCAGAAGGTCCAGTGCAAGAAGAGGCCAAGGAGTGAGCCTAGAGAGGAGAGATCAAAGGAAAAGCCTTTGAAAACTTGAGAAATCCTTTATTGAAGGGAAGCAGAGATCCAGCAGAGGAAGAAGCCACAACAAGCATTGATTTGGGTTGACATATTAGAACAAGGTCATTGGATCAACCCTAGACAAGAGGATAACACATGGGAGAGGAGATCATATGCTAGTCTCTAGATCTTAGCGCAAGAGAATGAGAATCGTCGATCAAATTTCTTAGTCCATAAGTATTTGAGAATGTGGAGTGGATCTCAACCATACATCCCATCATGGAATATAAGTCATATATCTCATAGTTCGATGATTCGTCACTACAGGATATTTTGTTCCTTTTTTTGCTAGTTGGAGAAATCCCTAAAGCTCAGAGTCCTGAATAGATCACATCCATATATTGGGAAGCGAAGTGGGGGCCTTTTCTTGGTATGTCCTTTGACATTTGAATATCCAGAATATTTTGGAGGTAGATGTTGGAAAGTGGTTGAAGCCCTGAGGTACAAGGGTTAATCCCCACTATTGATCAACCGAGGAGTCTCAACCATTCATATTCTCCCTTCACAATTTCGGTGTTTAGATATTTAGGAGCATGGTGGTGATTTGGATCAAGGAACCCCGAAGCCTAGAGTTCTGGAGTTGATCAAATTCATTCATTGTAGGCAGAATGAGAGACATATATCGCCAATTCAACATTCAACAGATGAATATTTAGGTGGTCATTTGTAGTGAGAACCCCCAATCCTATACCCTGGTGTTGATCACAGTCGTTGGTTGTGGGAGGAGTGTGAATCGTTGATTTCAGTTTAGATGTTCGGAAGTCCACGGGATTTTTGTGTTGGAATCACAGAAACCTATGAAGCCCGAACTTCCAAAGAGAATATCCACCATGTATCATGGAGCAAGTAGAATCCCCACCAACCTTCATATTTGACCACTGGAAATTATGGAGAAAAGTGAAAGGATAGGATAAGCCCTACAGTCGTCAGTCAATCATTACTTTATGAATGAATTTGGTTGGTAACCAATCCGAGATATTGGAGTGTTAAAAAGATGAATGTTCCCAGAGCATCGAGGTCCCAGAGCTCTAAATAATGCATTTTAGTTAAGTTCTTGGTTCTATCCCATGGTCATGTGATATTTCTACCAAGGAAAAGGGGCTAGTGCCTATAGCTTGATTCTAAGGTAAAAGGGGAATTGAGTAAGTGCCCAACAGGTTTTTTGTGAACTTACATAAGGAATTAAAGGGGAACTGTAACACACACATGATGGGGTGTAAAAAATTTCGTTCTTCTTAATAAACAATACCCTCATTTGAGGTCCCTGTTACATTCTTCTCTTCCAGAGCTTTCATCCACGATTTTCATGTTCCAAAATGAGCTCAGAGCAGGCAGGTTTCCACTCCCAAGATATTTGGGTTCTTTCATCCCCCCTATATTGCATATGACCGCAACTATGTACATATGCCAAGACGAATACAACATGAAATACTTCGGAGTATAAAACCTCTGAAGTTCATGATTCGACGCGAAGTGGCCTCAGGGATTTTGATGAACCTAATTTACTTCGGGACTTCGACGTTTGGGATTTTCAAACATTCGTACATTGCTTCTCTCTGAAGTACTCCATACTGGGATTTACAGGTCGAGCGCCACACAACACTCTAAATCAATGTCTCGAGTCCACTTTGAGGTTTCGGTGTGCGGTAGTCTCGGACGCTCACACCACCTTTTCACCTGGAGTGATTTCACTCGAATTCAATGATTGATCGATGTGCGTCTCTTTCAAATCGACAATCATGATTTACTTCGGGAGTTCTCAAATCTCATGACCCCACCTTCCTCCAAGGAGGCTATATTCCTAAATGGAAGATTTGTTGACACCTCTCCTCAGCTTACGAATGAATTAAATGAAATCTAAATCTCTAGCCTTCGAGAATCCTTGTTCAACACATTCCCTTTTTCCCAAAGTGAATTTCTTATGAAGTGCAGAATATGACGACACGTGTCCCTTTTAGCTCGAATGGCTTATACCTGCTTCAACTCTTTAGGCTTCAGGAGTTTCCACCTTTTCACACTCACTTTCTTCCAAAGTGTTTACACTCAAAGTTGACAATCCGTCGATGCATGTCTCCCACATATCGACAGATATAAACCACTTTGGCTCTATGGGCTTTGGGAGTTTCAAACTTTCCACACTTGATTTATTTCAGAGTGCTTACACCCAAAGTCGATGATCTGTCGATGCGTGTCTCCCACATATCGACAATTGTAAACCACTTCATCTCTTTAGGCTTTAGGAGTTTCAACCTCTCCACACTCGCTTTCTCCCAGAGTTCTTACACCCAAAGTCGACGGTCTACTGACACGTGTCTTTTCTCCCAGATCTATGACATAGAAGGACCCCATTACTTTGCAAATTTCCAAAGTAGCTCATGACTATCCACCTAGCAACGTTTCTAGGTATGACGATCATGATCTGACCAATACCGATGTGTTCACTGATCGACGGTTCACAGTGATTGTGGGGCCCCAAGGTGCACACTCTTTATCAGAGAGCTCAACCGTTGCAATTTTGGAAAGTACTCGCCCAACTCAGTCTATTCCCGGTCATTGATCTTCCAACCTGACGAGATCAATGATGTTGGTGAATTGTGGGCCATAAACTAGCACATCTACTAATTTCACCTACGTGCTCTGCAATGATTCCCCACCATCGATATTCATTGACAGATCGACTGTTCACAGTGATTGCGGGGTCCAATCTCTGGGATTTGGGAAGTTCTCACTCGACTCTAATTTAATCTTGGTTGTTGATGTTCCAACCCGATGAGATCAACAACGTTTCTGAATTGCAGGCCACGAACCAGTGCATCTGCTAATTTCACCTTTGCACTCTACAATGACTCCCAACCATCGATTTAATCGAGCGTATGGTGTTTACTTCATTAACCCCAATGGTATTTGAGTCGATTTGATGACCAGTATGACTTCTCCTCCCGGTAAATGACTCGCATTCATCTCCTCTTTTAGGTTCTTAAGTCATCTATGACTCTTGTTATTCTATTAGTTCGGGTAAATTTGACTATCGTGAAATTTGACATCTCATAGCTTCAAGCTCTTGAAGTTATGAAACCTCCATGAGCTAACTCCTCTTAGCGCAGGGTTCCTATACCCAGGTCACATGGACCTTTGAATGACGCTTGGAATATGAAATCTACTCTTAGCTAGGTTTTTGGTTAAGGACATGGGCACAATTTCAAAGTCTCTTAGACTACTGGTCTGAAGGAAATGCCTCCCTAACTCGTATAGCTTTAAGCTCTAAAATAGGGAAAGTTAAACTCATTAGGTTACCGAAAGAGTAGCAATGCCAAGAGGCTTTCTCCGACTCTAGAACTGTGATGTAACTTCCCGAGGAATCACCTTCAAGGGATTAAACTAGAGCATATGGAAAATAAAGCAGAAGCATAAGTTCTCAAGGGACAAACACATACTCATAACTTAATCGTTTCAATACATAAACCATTTATAGACATATAAATACACACATGCATCCATTATTTCCAATTCAAAGCACAAGGCATGAAACACTTATCAGAACCATAAGGTGTGATGTGACTGCTAAAAGGGGTGCTTGTTTCCACCCAACCATAGGGTCAATCCCTCCTAATGGCTTTACCACTGGCCACCCCCGAGCTTAGACCACGATGCTTTGAGATTCAATATCTCTCTTCTAGCTCAAAAAATGTTAGGGACAAAGGTTACTCTCCTTCTCCTAGTATAGAAATAGATAGGGATGAAGGTTACTCTCCTTCTCCCAACTCAGTCTCTATTTTATGCGATCAGAACTCACTTTCCTTTTTCAGTCCTCCCTCAAAATTGAGATCTTTGATTCTCGTCTCTGCACTCTTTGCAGGTCTTCCTTTGCCCACCACGCTTCCTTTATTTCCTTCCTTAGCAAGATTGTTTGTGTCTTGAATTCCTATTTCATGGTCAAGTCTGGAAGCCTTACAGATGGGGGATATGCCCCATCCCCTCATTAACTCTTGAGGAGGTCTTCCCACCTACTAGCCTGACTGTAATTCATTCCTAGGTCATAGGTTTGTTCTGATCTTGAGCAATTAAATCCAACAAAGTACCAGTTCGATGGAGGTTAATGCAACCATTCTTGGTCCCCTCCACCATCTTTTCATAGAATTCATGGTTTCTCTTAGCACATCCCCTTTCTAGTAGTCATGTAACACATATCCATTTTCTATTAAAATAAAAAAATTTAGATTCATCGACCTTTTATACAAAGGTCCATCAAATCAAACATTCACACCTTTGAGTTTGCCAAAGTTCCTTGGCCAATATAATTATATTTACAAACTGGGGGAAACAGGGTGTTACAATTCCCTCCCCCTTAAAGGAACATCGTCTTTGATGTTCTATCTGTCAACATGATATGAATATACAAGAGTAAAAAAAATCGGATATGTTTATCTCATGGAATCCTCCATTTCCCATGTAGCCTCATCTGGGCCAAAGTGTTTCCACTACACCTTGACCTATGAAATGGTTCGGTTCCTAAGTGAGGTTTCCTTCCTGTCTAGTATGAATTAAGGCTTTGGTAGGATTTCTCCCTCCAGATTCACCTAGATCACAGACCAGTCAATTATATGATTAGAATCATGTACATATTTCTTCAATAATGAAACATGGAAAACATTATGTGCCTTCACTGTGGGAGGAAGTGCTACTATAAGCTACATGTCCCACTCTATCTAATACTTCAAAGGGTCCACAATACTGAGGTGCCATCTTGTCACAAGATCCCATTCTCAGGGAACGTTTCCTGGGTCTAACTCTGATATAGACATGGTATCCTGTATTGAACTCTCTGGGAGTTCTCTTTCTGTCGGCGTAATTTTTATGTCTATCCTGAGGAATATTCAGATTTTTCTTTATCTGAATCACATTTTGTTCCATTTATTTCATCATGTTGGGTCCGATTGTAATTACATCCATTGGATTACTCCAGTTGATTGGGATCTTGCACTGTCTAGCATAGAGGGCTTCAAAAGGGCTCATATTCAACGATTTTTTATAACCCTTTTTGTAGGAAAACTCTACCAATGGTAGGTAGTCTTCCCACTTATTAGGTTGATGCATTACATGAATCCTTAACATGTCCTCTAGTATTTGGTTTTCTCTTTTTGTCTATCCATCAGTTTGAGGGTGATAGGTTGTGATGAACAACAATTTAGTCTCAAAACTAGCCATTAAGGATTTCCAAAAGCTTGAAGTAAATTTGGTGTCTTTGTCAGATACAATTTCCCTAGGAATGCCATGCAGTCTGAATATCACCTTCATGAAGAATTTGGGAATATCTATTTTCTTGCAAGTTGACTTGACAAGAACAAAGTGAGCAGACTTAGTTTCTCCACCACGGCCATGATGGCATCATTTTTCTTGGTTGATTTTGGTAATCCAGTGATGAAATCCATGGATATGGTTTCCCATTTCCATTTTGGAATGGGTAGGGGTTGTAACAACCCTACCAGGTGTTGGTGTTTTATCTTAATGTGATGGAATTCTAGGAACTTGGTTATATAGTCAGTTGTGTCTTTCTTCAATCCAATCCAACATAATCGTTTTCTAGTGTTCGTGATCATTTTATGATAGCTTGGGTGGCCAGTATATGGTCTCTTGTGTAGTTCATCCATTATGAACCTCTTCAATTCGTCACAGTTTGGAATATACAATATGTTTTGGTAGGTCAGCAGACCTTCATTGAGCATATGGTATACTTCATACTTTATCCCTGTAGGCTCTTTCCTTAGGTATGAGGTCATAGTATTTAAGAAGGCATATGTTTCTTGTGCATTCCTGATTCTTTCCCTGACATCCGTTTCACAGGTGTTTTCCACTGCCAGGTGAATCATATTTATACTTCTTCTAAGGGCATCAACCACCCTATTTTACTTTCCTTTGATGTGTTTGATTTCGAAATCAAACTCACTAAGGAGAGCCATCCACCTAGCTTGCCTGGCATTGAGTTTTGGTTGATCAAACAGGTGCCTCAATCCACAATGGTCTGTCATAAGAACAAACCTCCTACTGAGGAGGTAATGCCTCCACATTTTTAAAGCATGCACTATGGAAGCCAACTCTAGTTCATGGGTCACATAATTTATTTCATGCTCATTTAATTTCTTAGACACGTAGAAAATTACACGTCCCTCTTTGATTAGGATTCCTCCGAGTCCTTCCTTGAAGGCATATGTACACACGAGGAAATCATTATCAGGGTCTGTAATCTTCAACATAGGTACATGGGTAAAGAGGTATTTCATTTCCTGAAATCTTTCTTCACATTTTGATGTCCAAGTGAATTTAACCCCCTTTTTCTGAAGGGTAGATATTGGACAACCAATCTTGGAAAACCCTTTTGTGAACCTTCTATAATATCCTGAAAATCCCATGAAGGATATGATAGCATATACATCCTTTGGGGTAGGCCATTCCATAATCGATTTGATCTTGTCAAGGTCTACTACCACCTCTTATTTAGAAATGACATGACCTAAGTAATGGACTTGCTTTTGGAAAAAGTCATATTTGCTAAACTTGGCGTAGACTTGATGCTCTCTTAGTACTTGAAGTACGAATCTAAGATGTTCTTTGTGATCCTCTCTGTTCTTGGAGTAGATTAGGATATCATCAATGAAAACCGATATAAATTTGTCCAAAAATTTGATGAGTACATTATTCATCGAGCACATAAAAGTGGAGGGGGCATGGGTTAACCCAAATGGCACCACCACCAATTCATAGTGACCATTCCTTGTCATGAACATTTTTTTTTTGATGTCTTCATCCTTAATTCAGACTTGATGGTATCCATACCTTAATTCAATCTTCAATCAAATGGAAGCACCTCCCAATTGGTCGAACAAGTCATCGATTCTTGGTAAGGGGTACTTGTTCTTTATGGTTGTCTTATTGATTTGTCTATAATCTATGCATAGTCAAAGTGTGCCATCTTTATTTTTAACAAACAAAATGGGTGCTCCCCACAGAGATAAACCGGGTCGCATGTAGCCTTTTTCCATCATCTCCTTTAGTTGTACCTTGATCTCAACCACTTCTAGTGTACTCATCCTATATGGCCTTCTATATGATGGGATTGTTCCAGGTGCAAGTTCTATCAAGAAGTCAATTTCTCTTCTCAGAGGTATATCTGGTACCTCTTATGGAAACACGTCTTTATATTCTCTTAATATAGGGTGGTCCTCTAGGTTTGGTTTTTCATCCTAAACAGATTCCAACACTTGTATTGCATATAAGGGACACCCCTTTCTGCAATAATTTTTCATTTGAAGAGTTGATATTTGTCTGACTGAGACATGGTTCTGAATCCATTGGAGGGTTATCTTTCTCCCTTCTTCCTTTACACATTCTAAAGTTTTATGGTAATAGTCCAACTTAGTTTTATAAGTAGACAAATCATTCCATACTAATCAACAATTCATAAGATCCCAAGGGAAGTATGGTAAGTGTCTCTAGGGTGGGAAATCCATCCATGATGAATTGGCAAGTTGGTATGGCCTCTGCTACTTTTCTTTTGCTTTGAGTGGCTAGTTGTACCAACCACGACTTAACATGTCTAACTGGTTGAAGTTTACACTTATCAACATTCTAAGGGGCCACATAACTCAAATTAGAACCAGGGTCAATTAAAATAATAACTATATGATTGGTGATCATACCTTCCATCTCCACCACTAAATCTTGGTGGTCGGCTTGATTATTGTCTAGGATTGCATAAATTCATGGCATAATCCTAGCCACATCACAATGGTAGATTATTGAATATTGTAGACTCTCTTATTGTTTTGTTGTCTATGTGGACAATCCCTCAACCAATTTTCTTCTCCACAACCCCATCATTTTAAGGGTTCTTTATTTGAGTTATCAGTCTTTCCTCGGATTGACTCAAAAGGTTTATTTCCACTCTGAGAGGGGAAATTATGTTGATACACACAACTAGTAGGAAGGTTTATCCTAGAACCCTTCCCATAGTTCTTAAATATTGAGGATTTAAACCCCTTCTTATTGAATCACGAACTACTCTTCTTCCTCCAATCCTCATGAGGTCCTATCTTATTCCTGAATTGTTCATAAAAATACCTTTCCTTCCGGATGGTCTCTTCTAAGGTATTTGGTTTGTAAAACTCAATCCTATCCTGATAGGTCTGAGGTAACCCACTAATAAATCATTGTGGTTTTACCTTTTCAACCTTTTTTTAGGGTACATACCTCAGTAGCTCAAGGAATTTATTGACATATTCATCTATGGTGAGTTTTCCCAGCCTGAGTTCATAAAAATACTTAGTCTTCCCATTATGTATTTCTCTGACAGATACTTCTTCTTGAATTATTTCTCGAAATGTTTCCATGACAAGTGTTGGCACAAGGGAAGATCTAGGGTTCAACGCTCAAGAGAACACCAACAAAACCCTAACTACCAGCCTTGTTGGCAACACTTGCGAAGCATATGAAGTCTCATGTGAGGTAGAGGCAGGGGTGGTTTCAGGACTCAAGTGTCTGAAACCTTAGCTGGGACACCGATATGTGATTACATCTATTACAAGGCACTTAGCATAGATCATTCATCTATATTTAACCCTTATGGTACTTCGCAGATGGCACAGAGAATCACAGTGAATACTTAAACTAAAGATGATTTAGTACTTAGCCACAAAACATAGATTAGATTCAACAGATCAAGCACTAAACATCTTATATATCAGATCTAACATTCATTCTTATATCATAAGCATAGAGCATAAATACATCTACTTAATCATAGCAAGCACTTAGCCAAAAGGAAACAACACTTAGGTCAAATCATAGAGCACATTACACAGAGTTACCATGGTTCAACCCCACCCTGGGGCTACATCCACAAAGTATTCTTCTTTATATTATCTCGGTCAAGCAGTTATAGCACGAAGCTTCAATGATCCTTACTTCGCATAGGACAGAAGATCTGCGTAGCTCATTAGATCCTTATTCCTTGCACTTAGAAAAAAACCACAACAACTTGCACTTAGCCTTCCAATCTCCTTACAATCATGCAGATATCACTTGCGATACACATCTGATCAAATAGATCCAACTACTAGCACTAAGCCTTTAGCTATACATTTTCACTAAGTTTTCCCCCCTACTTACATTGCCTAAGTATCTATTTATAGTTTACAAAATGGGCCTAAACATGGGTAAACCCACGGGCCAACATCCCTTTCACTTTAAATCAACCCCAAAACCCTAAAAAGTACCCAAAAATAGGTCTTTCTTGCTTCACGTTTCGCTCCATCTTTGGCAAGATGTCGCAGTCCCAAAATGGTCAAATATGACAAAGTATACTTCAAAACTAGGTTAAGGGCCAACAGGCCCCCAATAGTCACATGTGACTCATCCCGAGTCACCGAGGTCTGTTCAATTTCGCCTCGAATTCCTTGATCTTGGCTCGACCTGCTTCGACCTGCTGCAGTGCGACAACCTCTTTCTCAGTAAGTTCCTGGATCACTCTGTCATTGAGCAGTCCTTCTAGGCATTGTTCTGTAGTGATGTCAACCTGTTCGAGTTTAGCTTCCTAGTTTTCAAGTTCATCGAACAGTTGGCATTCCTTTTCTTGGATCAGCTGAAGTCATTGGGAGACTTCCATCACTTTACTTTGCATCACATGTACCTATTGCTAGGCTGTGCATTGTTCTGTGAACCTCTTCATTATTTCGACCATGGTCAAAGTATTTATTTGTGCCTATAGCGTGTCTACATGCTGCTTGGATTCTTAGAGTTGTGCCTCCAATGTTTGTAATTCTGGAGTCTCTGTGAGGGTTTCATAATTATGGGCGCTTCTAGCACTTAGTTTCTTCCATTCCAAGGCAAAGGTTTTTAACCGTCCAATTGTGCTTCGAGTAGTGGCCTCTCTTAGATCTCTAATTTCCTGAGGGGTCTCAGGAATGATGTGGATATCTAGATCCATGATGCACTGTTGGAGTTGTTGGATTACTTCTTCCAGGTGGGTCACCTACTATGGGAGAAGGTCTTCCATCTTTACCTGTATGACTATCACAGAGTGTAGTGCTTTGTGAATCCTTTCCTGGACTTCAAGTTGCTCTACTAGCAACTGTGCCTTTTCCTCATCCCACTTCTCTTTTAGGGTAAGATTTTCCCATTCTTCCTCCTTTTGTTATTCTAGAAGTGTTGTCTATGCTTGCATCAAAGCCTGGGTGGCTTGCACTATATCTTCTTGAGCTCGGCGAAGGCGAGATTCGACTTGATCAACAATTTGGTGTAACTGTGTGGGATCATCGCATGTTCCTGATGTTTTGCTTATTAAGGGTGCTGTAGACACTGCTTGGCTGGACTAGAGTGCTTGCTGCACTTATTTGAGTTTTCCTTTGATTCAGTTGAAGAGATCCTCCTGCTTTTCTTCTTGATTTTCTACAAGCTCGAGTGAAACATCGTTCAGTGTGGGAATTAAGAAGTCAAAGTCATCCAAGGTAAGGGTAGTTTTAAGCATGGTCTGGGTAGCCTTGGCTTTCTTTCGGGAGGAGGGTTTTGGTGGTGTCATCTTTCTTTTCATGGAGGGATCCTCCTCCTCTCTTGGTGGAGTCACTTTGCCTCTATTTTGCTCCACTTCTATACTTCCTAGCTCATCACCATCACCTCCCTATGCAGGTGAGATCAAAGCATTCTTCGCGGATGTGCTAGGGACATATTCAACCTTATCATCCTTCTTAGTCCTACCTAGCCCAGCTATATCCAGCATAAATTTAGTGCTTTCCTCATTGGACATATCTGCGGGGTCTACTGCAACAAGTAGGTCTGCTGACCATTCCTTGGTGATCTCCTCCAAGTCGTCCTCTGTCAACTTGTAGTAGGATTGGAGCTATTGTTTATGTTCATCACTGTGCATTATAATGTAGATGAAGTGGCGATCCGCGCTAAAATTCATCAAAGGTATAAACCTATGAAGTGTGTTCGGGGTGATTCGCGGTGTAGACTGAATTGTAGTTTTCAGTTGGTTGAAGTAGGTGTGGAAGAAAACATTAGACTTCCACTTCTTGTTCATGTCATTGGAGTACCACAGTGTATAGAACTTAACGGCTAGTGGTTTGAAAGGTTTGATCTCTGGGAAAGTGGGTCCCTCTGGCATCTCCCAAGTGATGAAAGTGATGAGTATGAGTAGCCAACTAAAGTGGAACTCATACCCTTGGTCTTGCGTTCCTTTGTAATACAACTCTAATTGGTTGACGAGATACTGCACCCAATTCATCTGTAGTCCCTCGATGCACTTCCCTCTGAGGTAAACTACGAAGCCAGTCACCTGTATTGGTATGTTCTTACGAACTAATTTTCCCACGATCAACTGACATGCACGGTGCACTACACCACTCTGGATGGAGGCTACCTTGTAGCCTTGCGTGCCGTTCTCTACATCGCCATAATTTTCCTTTATCTGTTGTGCTAATGCTCGGTCAGAGGTCTTTCCTAGGTAAAATTCCTATGGTTCAGGGCCTTGCATGTTGAGTCCTGTGATCCAATTGATTAGAGTCATATCCATAGTAATGCGGTATCCCAACCATAAATATCCATCATGGTAGCAAGACAACAGCAACCTGACGCATGCATTGACTTCCTGGTGTCTACTGAAGTGAGGGATCTTCATTACGTTGAGATGTGTGGACTACGTGAGGTTCTAGGTCCAGGACTATGGGACAATCTTAGGATTACAACGTTTGGTCTTAGTAAAGTATTTATGCGGAACCAACATGCTATAGGTTTTTTGATCTCCAAGGTTAAAATCATTGAATTTCAGTGCTAGGAGCTTATCCTAGTCAACGTGTACTGTGCGCACTCCTTTCGGAAGATACGCAGTGATCAAGTTATACTCAAAGTCTTTGGGTACACTATCATGGTTAATATTTCCGCTCAAAGGTGGGATGTAAACCGATAAAATGTGCGGGATCAACTTAGCATTTGCAATATCATCTTTGTGCTTTGTTCTTGTCTCGGTCGTGGTTCTAGAAGGTCCTGTGCCATGAGCAGTGGAGGGAGAAGATTGGTCTCCTCCTGACAATGATTCTTGCACACTTGCAGACATCCTTCTCTTTAACATGACTCTCTCAGCCATTAGGTCAGTCAAAACTTCTTCAACTACTTTCTCAACAGTGCCGAGCTTGTTCGACATACAAGCTTGGGTCCACTAGCTTAGGTGTGAAAATGATGTCTAAGATTACGATAAATAGTAAGGAAACAAGGCAATGATTGTAGGGTGAATTAATCTCAAGGTTTGAGATCAAATTCTCACTTAGAAAAAATTATTCTAGGTGTGTGGTGTGACAGACTAAGTAGGGAAACATAGCAACGATTTTCCTCCAACGGACATGGGGCCTGCATTAACTTTGTTCTATCCATTCTGGTGCTTTTCAATGGTCTAGTGGGAACCCATAATTGTTTTTTGACCTGTTCGGGGTAGAATTTGAATGGGTATATCGGTCCAATGGCTATATTACTACGCCATGGCGAAGTGCCAGATGTCGTTGTTTTGATATCTCGATGGAGCTCAATTCTTGTGATTTTTCCTTCTGTGAAGTTCCTTCTGGAGTCGTCTATAGCTTTGCAATTTTGGCCCTCTTCTTACTTATCTTCCTAGCCTTTTTCCCAGTGAGCTTAGTATCAATAACCCTCTTTCCATTCTGAATCTAATCTTCTCTTGACATAGTCACTTCGCATTGCCTAGGATCTTTCCTCAGATCCAACGGTAATACTCCTTCATCATATGGGTTAGATATTTCGGTCTTCTGTGGTTCTTCTAACGCTCTTATAACTTCGACATCCAGGTTCCTGGTGTTTAACAAGAAGATCTGTTCTCTTTTTCCTCCATCAAGTAGGCAATCCTTCTAGTCATAAATTCCATGAGTTCTTGCTTCTTCTGTTCTAGGGCTTCCTTTTCTTCTTTCCTCCAGATCTTGTCTTTTTCAATCAAGATCTTTCCTAGAAAAGATGGAAATGGGGAATGATCCTCAATAAATCTAATGACTTCAAACTCTTCCTCTGTCGAAGTTCCATGGGAATTCATAGTTATCTGTGTAATTCTGCCACATAGGGTTATTGTTTTGCCTTTAGATAATCTGATGGTTCCTAGTGAAGGGACCAGAGAAGGCATTCCTAGGGTTTCCCAAGTTCTTTTTGTCATAATATTCATCAGTGTTCCCTCATCCAGGGAACATTCAATGTCTAAGTCTCCTATTCTTACTTCGATTTTCTCCTGTTCTTTGAAGATCTTTGACAAACTGACATCCTTATGATCATATAAGGTTTCTTTTATTTTCAGTAACATGATCTCTGATTCTTTCTAAGGTTCTTCCATAATTTTAGTCTCTTGATCTCCTTCAGAGTTTGCTTGTTCCATATTCAGTTTTTCAAGTCTAGAAATCATTCTAGGGCAATCTAATACTTCATGGTCCATATCTTTACAATAGAGGAAACTAGGGTTTCTCCTAGGGAATTCCTTAACAAGATGTCATGGTCTTCTGCAACTGTAACAAAGCGTTAATCATCTCTTTCTCTTCAATGATCCCCAACTCTTCTTTTACTATGCGCTAGGATCATAATGGCTGGCCTGCAAAAATTTATTTCTAGGATCCTGCATCCACTTCTTAGTCCAGACATTCTTTCTATGCATAGGTATAACATATCTATCATTATAATTATCATATCTATTCATATCAAACTTTATTTCATCTATTAATGCCCTAGTTTTTAATCTACGACATAATCTATCAACAATACCTAGATCTATGTTCTAGAAACAAAACAATTTCACTTATCTACAGAGCACAAAGCTTCCATATCTAAGAAATTTTTACTATTCTTACCTTTATTAGAGCATATACCTTACATATATTACCTCTTTTCTGCAGATATGACTTCTTTCTTTCATAAATTTCCACTTTTACTTTTCTTAGAGCACAGAGTGTTCAGATCTTTCTTCCTTTCTTCGGATTTGATCTTCCTTTCTTCATATCTAACCTTATTCCTGGCACAAAGCTGCACAGGTCAAGTAAAAAGTTGTGTGATAGGGCAACAAATCTACGCATAGAGCTTTCTTTTTCACAATGTTTCTTTTTCCTCAGTTCCTAGCAATCATAGTTTCAGGTCTCGACAACGGAACCATTTGTTGGAACATGGGAAGACCTGGGGTTCAATGCTCAAGAGCACACCAACAAAACCCTAACTACCAGACCTTTCGATAACACCTACGAAGAAGATGAAGTCTCACCCAAGGTAGAGGCAAGGGTGGTTTCAGGACTCAAGTGTCTGAAACCTTAGCTGGGACATCGATCTATGATTATATCTATTACAGGTCACTTAGCATAGATCATTCATCTATATTTAACCCTTATGGTACTTCGCAGATGGCACAGAGCATCGCAGTGAATACTTAGACTAAATATGATTCAGTACTTGGCCACAAAACATAGATTAGATTCAACAGATCAGGCACTAAACATCTTATATATCAGATCTAACATTCTTTCTTATATCATAAGCATAGATCATAACTAGATCTACTTAATCACAGCAAGCACTTAGCCAAAAGGAAACAACACTTAGGTCAAAGAACATAGCACATTACACAGAGTTACCATGGTTCACCCCACCCTGGGGCTACGTCCACAAAGTCTTCTTCTTTATATTGGCTCGGTTAAGAAGTTACAACACCGAGCTTCAATGATCCTTACTTTGCACAAGATAGAAGATCTGTGCAGCTCGCTAGATCCTTCTTCATTGCACTTATAACAAAACCACAACAACTTGCACTTAGCCTTCCGATCTCCTTACAATCATGCATAGAGAACTTGCGATACACATCTGATCACATAGATCCAACTACTAGTGCTAAGCCTTTAGCTATACATTTGCACTAAGTTCCTCCCCCTACTTACATTGCCTAAGTATCTATTTATATATTACAAAATGGACCTAAACGTGGGTAAACCCATGGGCCGACATCCCTTTCCCTTTACATCAACCCAAAAACCCTAAAAGGTACCCAAAAATAGGTCTTGCTTGCTTCGTGTTTCTCTCCATCTTTGGCAAGTTGTCGCAGTCCCAAAATCGTCAAATATGACCAAGTATACTTCAAAACTTGGTCAAGGGCCAACAAAAAGTACTTCTCATGGACTCATTTCACATTCCTAAGGTCTTCCCACAAAATGGAATCCTTTCCACTCAGGTTGAAGATGGCTATTTGAGCCTTCAATTTTTCAGAGTAGTCATGGACACTGAAGTATTTCTTTAAACCAAGAAGCTAGGCCTCAGCCTCTTCCCCTTTCTTAATCTCTGCATTGAACGAGGGTGGTTTGGATTTCTAGAATTCTTCACGATCATGACTTTTGGAATTCTTTCACTTATTTCCTTTCCTTTGAGAATGTGAGATAATTTTTCTACTAGAAGATCCCTCGGAGTTGCCAACTATTTCTAGAGGAATGTCCCAATGAGTCTCCCCTGCCTCTAGGTTATGCCTTCTTCGAGGTAATTCTCCTAGTGTGGTCACTTATGGGACCATTTTTTTGGATCTCAGGTGGAATTTGACTTCTATTCACATGTCATCAGACCATATGGCTGGTTGTGGGTTGATGTTGTAGCTGCCTCTGTATATCGGATAAGCTCTGCAACAAGACTACATTAATTTCTATTTGTTTTTCTTGATCCTTTATCAATCTCTCATTGTCAATATTGCAACTCCGTAATTCGTCCCTTAGGCTTCTTACAGTTTCAGCTAGATCCAGAGGGGTTTCCACCACCCTCCTTTTGTCAGATTCTTCATCTCTATTGTGGGATCCATACCCCACTTCATAGCACATCACCATCCTTTAGACTTGAATTATTTCTTGTGATTTACTGACTTCTCGAGTGATGAAAAAACACTTATTGTTAGCCAACATTCTATTAGTTTATGAATAATACAAAGCTCAAATTCCTCAAATGCACACACACACAACAAAAAGTTTCATTCTTTTCCTCAATAAAAGTTTAACCAAACTCTTTAAGAAAGAGTTAATATAGGGTGTCACTCTTAAAAGTAATCTAAACATGGTTTTTAAGAGACTCGTCCATGAGGCCAAGAAGGCCAAGTGTTGTAACCTTTCTCTGATACCAATTTGTAACACACCCACAACGAGGCATAAAATTTTTCTCTCTTCTTGATAAACAATACCCTCATTCGGGGTCCCTATTCCATTCTTCCCTTCCAGATATTTTCAGCCATGATTTCCATGTTCCTAAATGAGATTAGAGAAGGTAGGTATCCACTCCCAAGATATTTGGGTTCTTTCATCCCCCTATATTTCATATTACCACGGATATGTCTAGATGCCAATACAACAGGCACTAAGATGACCACCACGCAAAATCCTCTGTAGTAGAAAAAATATGAAGTTCACGATTCAACGCCGCGTGTCCTCAAGGATTTCGACGAACCTGATTTACTTTGGTACTTCGATGTTCAGGATTTTCAAATGTTCCTACATCGCTTCCCTCTGAAGTACTCCATATGTGTATTTACAAGTCGAGCTCCATGCGTCCCTCTAAATCAATGACTCAGGTCCACTTTGGGGCTTCAGCATGCGGGAGTCCCAGATGCTCACACCATATATTCTCCTAGAGTGATTTCACACAAATTCAATGATCAATTTACGTACGTCTCTTTCAAATCGACGGTCACAATTTACTTCAGGAGTTATCAACTCTCATGACCCCACCTTCCTACGAAGTGGCTATCTTTTGAAATGGAAGATTTGTTGACACATGTCCTCAGCTGACAGATGACTCATATGAAATACGACTCTCTAGCCTTTGAGAGTCCTTGTTCAACACATTCCCTTTTTTCCAGAGTGACTTTCTTCCGAAGTGCAGGATCTGACGACACCTGTCCCTTTGATCTTGGACGACTCAGATCTACTTCATCTTTTCGGGCTTTGGGAGTTCTAACCTCCCCACACTCGCTTTCTTCTAGAGTTTTTACACCCGAATTCGACGATCTGTCAATGCTTATCTCTCACATATTGATGACTGTAAACCACTTCGACTCTTTGGGATTCAAGAGTTTCAACCTTTCCACACTTTATTTCTCCCAGAGTGCTTACACCTAAAGTCGATGATCTATCAATGCGTGTCTCCTACATATTGACGACTGCAAACCAATTCAGTTCTTCAGGCTTCGGGAGTTTCAACCTCTCCACACTCACTTTCTCTCGGAGTGCTTACACCTAAAGTTGACGATCTACCAACAAATGCCCTTTCTCCCAGATCGACTCCACAGAAGGACCCCATTACTCCGTATATTTACAAGGGAGCTCACGACTATCCACCTAGAAAATTTTCTAGGTCTGATGATCATGATCCAACCAATACTAATGTGTTCACCAATCGATGGTTCATAGTGATTGTGAGGCCCCAACGTGCACCCTCTTTATCAGAGAGCTCAACCTCCACAATTTTGGAAAATACTCTCCCAACTCGATCTATTCCTGGTCATTGATATTCCATCTCGACGAGATCAATGACGTTGGTGAATTGTGGGATGCGAACTTGCACATCCTCTAATTCCACCTTTGAGCTCCACAATGATTCCCCACCATCTATCTTCATTCACAGATCGATGGTTCACAGTGATTGCGGGGTATCCATGATTTTGGAAGTGATTGCCCGACTCTGATCTAATCCTGGTCATTGATCTTCCTACCTAACGAGATCAATGGCATTGGTGAATTGTGGGCTACGAACTAGCACTTTCGTTAATTTCACCTTCACACTCTGCAATGATTCCCAACCATCAATTTAATCGAGCGACTGGTGTTTACTTCATTAACTCCACTGGTATTTGAGTCGATCTAACGACTGAGACAACTTCTCCTCCCAATAAATGACTTGCATTCATCTTCGTTGTTAGGTTCTTAAGTCATCTACAACTCTTGTTACTCCAATAGTTCGTGTAACTTTGACTATTGTGAAATTTGACATCTCAGAGCTTCGAGCTCTTGAAGTTCCAAAACCTCCATGAGCTAACACCTTTTAGCATAGGGTTCCTAGACCCAGGTCACATGGACCTTCATATGGTGCTTGGGCTATGAACTCTACTCTTATTTGGATTTTTTGTTAAGGACTTAGGCGTGAGTTCAATGTCTCTTAAAGGAAATGCCTCCGTAACTCGTAGAACATTAAGCTCTGAAATAGGGAAAGGTAAAATCATGAGGTTACTGAAATGGTAGTAGTGCCAAGAGGCTTTCTCCGACTTTGTAACTGTGATGTAATTCCATGGGGAAATGACTTTGAGGGATTAAACTAGAGCATATGGAAAATCAAGAAAAATTATAAGTTCTCAAGGGAACAAACGCATACTCATAACTTAATCATTTCAATACATAAACCATTTATAGACATATAAATACACACATGCATCAATTATTTCCAATTCAAATACAAGGAATGAAACACTTACCATAACCATAAGGTGTGATGCGACTATTGAAATGGGTGCTGGTTTCCACCTAACCATACGCTCAGTCAATCCTAATGGCTTTACCACTGGCCACCCCCAAGTTTATACCACGATGCTTTGACGTTCAATCTCTCTCTTCTAAATCAATGGAAGTTAGGGATGAAGGTTACTCTCCTTCTCCCAGTACAAAAATATATAGAGAGAAAGGTTAATCTTCTTCTTCCGACTTAGTCTTTATTTTTTTCGAACATAACTCACTTTATTCTTTCAGTCCTCCCTCTGACCTAAGAGATTCGGCTCTCGTCTCTACATTCTTCGTAGGTCTTCCTCTTCCGACCATGCTTCCTTTATTTCCTTCCTCAACAATATTGCATGTGGCTCAAATTCCCAATCTGTGGTCAGGTCTAGAAGCCTTACAGATGGGCGGTCTGCCCCATTCTCGGATTAACTCTTGAGGAGGTCTTCCCACCTACTAGACTTACTGTAATTTAATCATGGGTCAGAGGGTTGTTCTTATCCTCAACAATTAAATCTAGCAAAGTACTAGTTCTATGGAGATTAATGCAACCATTCCTAGTCCCCTCCACCAACTTTTCATAGCATTTGTGGTTTCTCTTAACACATCCCCTATCAAGCAGTCATGCAACACACATCCATTTTCTATTAACATAACAAAATTTACATTCATTGACATTTTATACAAAGGTCCATCAAATCAAACATTCACACCTTTGAGTTTTCCTAAGTTCCTTGGCCAATATAGTTATATTTACAAATTGGGAGAAACAAGGTGTTACAGGCATGTGTACATTGGAGGGGATCCAACAGGGATCTGAGAGCTAATTCAACTATTGTATGATTCAATCTTAGATTGGGAGGTTGTGTGAGCCCTGTGGGGGGGGTGGTTTGCATCACTCCATTTATATTTTAGGGAGGAAGGAAGGGGTAAGGAAATGAGGTTGTAGCCTCCTTCCATTTGGTGGTGGAGAATATAGAGAGTCGTAGCTTCCTTCAGGTTGGGTTTTGTAAATCAAGGGGTTGGTGCCTACTTCAGGTTGGAGTTGGAAAGTCTAGGGAGTTGTATCTTCCTTCAGGTTGGATCCTACAAACAGGGAGTTGGAGCCTCCTTCCAGTTGGTGCTCAATAATTTTGGAAGTTAGTGCTTCCTATGAATGTAATCTTCTGATATATAAGAAAGCATTATGTGGTTTTATCCCATTTGGGTTTCCACATAAAATTCTTTTGTATTGTTTATCTGTGGTTATTTGTTGATGAATTATAGTATTAATTACATCTTGAATATAATCAAAAGTGATACACTATTTATAAATTGATGTTTACATATTCTAGTTAAAATTGGAAAAAGGTGCATAATACTAATTCACCCCCCATCTCATTATTCCAACATAGGAAACAATCCTCTATATCACTTGTATTCTTTTTTCAAATGGTGGAATTGAGGAACTATGGGATGTAGATTGGAAAGAAAAATTATCACCTTAACATCAATCTATTTACATCTAATCATCAATTTCATGAACTTAACATTGATATGTGATGCAGGAGCATCCGCACCTCGTCGTGCGCGCCTGCACGGGAAGATGGAAAAGACTTCGAAGGGAGACGTCAGGGTCACGGTCGTGACTATTTTGAGGAGCGCCGCCGATTGAATAAAAGAATCCATATTTAGGCGTACTT
>ML793488.1:263336-319337 GCA_009831015.1 Picea engelmannii | reverse complement strand
TCCGGGTGCGGGAGGACACATCCTCCGAGCGGCGAGAAGCGAAGGAAGAGTCAACGTTGACTTTCCTCGGTCTCGGGAATCCGGGAAAAGGACATTCGACGTCGGGATTCGCGAGAGGCGAGACTCCGATTCTTCTCCCCAGGGAAGTTATAGAGGGGGAAGCGTGTGTGAGAGAGACTGTGGGTTGCGAAACCCCGAAAGGGGGAGGAAGAGTGTCAACTCTTCGGGCCGCGGATTTGTGAAGGTCCTGGTGGGGCGACCGTGCTCGCGAGGGGCAGGGTGGCCGTCAATATGTCGACATGAAAGCATCAATTTGATGGTTTAAACATTGAAATTTATGCACTTATAGACATTTGTAATCACTAAGATAGTCATTAAACATATAATACATAAACACAATTCAGTGGATATAAAACACTTAAATTATAACAATAAACTGATAAAAACTAATTGCATATGATCATATAATTCATGAGACATAATAACTGTGAGGATCTTACCTTAAAGGGTTGAAAAAAATTACTTACAATCCAGGTGAGTGTAGAACCGAAGTACTTCGAACATTGATCCTTCTAACCACAACATAATGTGGGGGATGACTCTCGACCCAACCAACCCCTTAGTTGATACAATTGAGAGCCCCCGATCCCTCAATCAACTATCTATGCCAATGTTAAGTCCTTACTTCTCGAGAATTATTCCAAGCTCAAAACCAAAGATGCCTTCCACCCTTCTCATCTTCTATTAAATATAATTTTTTGTTCCATCCATACCAAGAAACCTCACATATAGATTCCACTTGTCATCATGAAACTTTCCCTTTTTATTATCTTATCTTAACTTAATTGAGTCCTTTGTAGCTTATCATTTTTTATTTTTTGCTTTTATTAATAGTAGTAATGCTTTTTATTTATTTATATTTCCTTACTTTCTATTCTTGTACTATACAAATATTTATCTATTTATCATTATTATTACTATTATTACTATTTTTAGATTACTATTGTTACTATTACTATTATTATTATTATTATTATTATTATTATTACATTACTATTATTATTATTAATACAAGGAATTGCATACTCCCCCACTTCAAGGAGTGTCATCCCAGAGTTAACACTATTTATGTTCCTCATAGTTTTTAATTGTGCCCCCATATAATCTGTAACACCCTTTGTTGAACTAGTATAAATCCACCCAAGTGACTACAATAGGCATAGAAGGTCTACATGATCCCACTGTGGAAGAAAATGTACTCTCTAGACCTTCTTCTCGACTTTTGGAACCAAGCTTAAAGCCTCTTAGTCATTTTAGGCTCTAGGCACTAGATCTTATCTTGTCCATTAGGGATATATGGCACTAGACTAAGATATATCAATCTATCATGGCTCTAGGAACCAGACCTCATCTTCCCAAACATAAATATGGATCAATACTCATGTACACCAATGATTTGAATCAAAAACCATGTACACTAGTCATTTGGATCAATACTTTTGTACATCAGTCATCTCGAAAGGATGAAACTAATGTCTCTCCTTATCCTACCTTAGGCACAAACCCCCAAGAATTGAATTCCAATTTGATAACACCACTGACAAGTAGTTCTCTATCCATTATTTGGGAATTCTACATTGTAAGTCTGGTATCAGGGACTCTCGCAATCTCAATACAGTCCCATGTCCAACAAGAATCATACAAGGAAAAATATCCATTGACATATATTGGTTTATTGACTTGTTTCTAAACCATAAGTTATAACTTGTAATATTCTCCTTCCCAGGTATGGGATCCCTTGAAATCATCAAATACAATATCACTCTTGGCACATTGTTGGATAACTTGAGAATCACCACCTCACAACACACAACCACTACATTAGTTATAATCATAATATAAACAACTCAAAGAAAGACTCCATATGCTAACTCTCACATTTCATCATGAGAATACAACATCATCTTCATTTCCACATGATCATGCATTCCATCATAAAACAACTTATCATAAAATAATTTCATGCAATTACATCATTTCATCACATCGAGAGATACTATCATAGGAAATATAACCTCGACACATCTTTAGCAAAGAAATAGCCTTTCATCCACATAATTAAATGGAATCACATGTTAACATAGCATAGTGTCATATTTAGGATAGCATAACATCATGAATATGAAAATTATCTCAAGATATAATGTATGCAAAGTAATATAAACATCATGGACATTCTTATCCTCGTTCATCAACAAAATCAAGTCACTATCTTGCCTAATTAAATATATAAAAGGAATACTAGCTATCACATGAAATGCAATATTATCATCAAGAATCCATGTAGCATATGGATATACTTAGTTAATTTTTTCATCCTAAGATAACCATGCAAATGATCATCAATACTGTGAGTACCACTTGATCATCCATAAATCAATTGTTTTTTTACTATCACTTCTCTTATTTCAACAAGAAAATTGACAATTTATAGGGTATGTATAGTCCCCTATCCATATGTTAAATTTTCATATAGTTCCATTATCTTAATAAACTATTGTATTTCACATAAACCCCATCATCTAGAGCCATGATATCTAGTTATGTAGCCTTTTCTTCATAGTGAAATTTAGTTAATTTCAACATGAAGCTATTATGAGCCATACTAGCATGCCTTAAATCATCAAAATTCAATTTATTGACTTTGTATATATTATGATCATTATTTAAGTTAATGTAATTCACTCTAAGAAGGATTATCTCATTGAATCCAAATACAAAACCAATCATTGGCATACCATCTTGTTACGCTTCATGATGGGTGTTTACTCATCAATCTCTAAGGCTCAATTTATCACATGGTCTATTTTGTTTTCTTATATTATTTAGTTTTTATCCTTGAATATTCAAACCTTTAAACATTTCCTCATCTATCATGTGTCATCATTCACCAATTACAAGTGTTCTAGATCATAAATTCCCATATTGACACTTTTAAAATTATATGGGTCAACACTATTACCCTTACCAATCATTCTTAGTTGTCATTAATGGTTCTCAATCCACTCATCAATATTCTTAAGAGGTCTTTCCACTTTTAGACACTCACACCCCTACACTGTCATTTCATAAATTTTCCCTATGCTTTATTATAGTTCACCTATATCCACAACGCTATCCATTAGTTATACAACTTAAAGGGATTCATATACGCTTATAATTATTGCTCACATCTTATAAATTTTGTATTGTTATTATTTAGATTGGGAACCTTGTTCAATTATCACTAATCCTTGACTAGCTATTGTTGGACATGGTGTTATGGTGTTGGGATTGATGTCAAAGAAGGGTTGATATGGTCAATGTTAGACATGGTGTTCTGAAGTTGTAATTGATGTCAAACAGAGTCAATATGGTCATATTTATAAATGAATAATTCAATATGGATCCATACAAGTCACAAAGGGAGTAATTAATAATACATGGTTTATTAAAAGTGTTACTGGAAATGAGAAATGTCCCAACAAAACTTGAAGATATCATTGGAAGAAATTTACAAACAAACCTCAAAAAAAAATTACTGTTGTAGAATTTAACCTTGTACAATATTAATTGCAAACACATTTTCAGTAAAAGAACATAAAATATATAATGGAAAATACACACATTACACAGATATTTTTCCCCTGGAAACCCGAACAGGGAAAACCATCATATTCTATGTTTATTCACACTCAAAAATTGTTTACAATACAATATATATGAGTCAGTGGCATCCAAAACCCTAACCCAATGACCTGGATTAGTCAACAACCATAATTTGTTAACCGAAAATAGAAAACCATCCACAAAAATAATGTGCTAAAAAACCTTCCAACAATGGACATGAAAATTGAGGCAACATGAAAAACAAGGAAAATATGTGACACATTTCCGAAGGAAACAAATTTCTAGGGGGTAATTCCCCCAAACCCCTGTGTTCCCGGCACAATGCAACAGACATTAGGGGTAGTTGTTCAAAGAATATAGCACATACCTAACATTCTCCCACTTCTTGTTTTCTTTGCATACAAGGGATTACAGGGTTACATAGTCAATAATCCAGGGAAACAATGCCCATATATCCTTTGAACCAAGAGAAATTCATAGTGAAGATTCTTTTAATGAATCTGCAACATTATTCAAAGTGTCCACCTTCATCAACAACACTTTATTTTCTTCAACCATGTCTCTCACAAAGTGATATTGAACATCAATATGCTTTGTCTTGGAATGATAAGTTAGGTTCTTCTCCAGAAAAAGTGAACTTTGATTGTCACAATCTATCCTTATAGCTTGATATACTAACCCAATACCTAAACACAATATTTGTAACCATACTTATTCCTTACTTGCATGAGTTGGTTCCATGTATTCAACTTCTATAGTTGAAAAATCCACTACAAACTATCTTTTTCTCATTCAACCGATTTCTCCTTCAAATAGGTTAAACACATACCCACTTGTAGATCTCATATGATCAAGATATCCATCCCAATCTACATCCACAAATCCATGTATGTCCAACACTCTATCCAATCCTTGTCTTCCTCGGTATCACAATCCATATCTAGTAGTTAAAAACCCTTTTTACTGATGTCCAATGCTCCTTCCATGGTTTTGACATATACCTGCTCAAAAATCCCACTGCATGTGCAATGTCCAATCTAGTAAAAACCATTGCATACATCAAAATTACAACTACAATCGCATATGGAACATGACACATGTCCCCCTCCTCTTCATGTGTCTTTGGACACTGATCCACAGATAACTTTACACCAATAGGAATCAAGACCTTGACATTTTACATTCCTGCATATTAAACCTCTGCAATATTGTCTTCGTATATTTTCTTTGATTTAACCACAATTTCCTCTTTTCTCGATCTCTTTTAATTTCCATGACCAAAATGAATTTTACAGCACCAATATCCTTCATGTCAAATTTAGATCATAATTGAGTTTTCACATCCTGCATAATCTCCTTGTTGTTTCCTTTCAACAACATGTCATCCAAATACAAGACTGAATAAATCAAATGATCACCAATTAAATTAAAATACAAACAGTGATCCTCTTTTCTTCTTGTGAATCCAAGTCCCATCATATAAGTATCAAATTTTTTATTCAACATCCTTGGCGATTGTTTTAAACCATAAAGGGACCCTTTCATCTTGCATACCAACACCTTTTTTCCCTTTACAACAAAAACTTATTGCTTCTTCATATATATTTGTTCTTCCATATCCCCATGTAGGATTGTTGTCTTCACATCCATATGTTCTACTTCAAAATAAAATGAAACAACAAAAGATAACACAAATCTTATATAATTTAACTTGCCATAGGAGAAAAAATCTCACCGAAATTAATTATCTCAATGTGGGAATAACCCTTTTCTATTGACCGAGTTTGTATTTCTCCACTTTCCCTTTTACATTCAGCTTATTTTTAAATACCCATTTGTTCCCAATGGGATTTCTTCCAGTCGAAAAATCCAGTAGATATTAAGCCTCATTATTATCCAAGGCTGCCATTTCTTCATCCATGGCCTTTTTCCAGAGTTTTCCATCCTCTGAATCCACTGCCTGCCTGACAGTTCTAGGATGATCATCAGTAATGGACAAAGAAAAATTTGAATGGAAATCAGATGGAGTATACCTTTCTAGTAACGTTGTTTCTCGAATTGATCTCCTCAATACTAAAGTATGAGGATTTTCTTCTTGTGATTCTTGTTCTTCTGTACAGTCTGATTCATCATCCTTTAAATCAAACTCTATTTTCTTTGGTTGTTCCTTACTTGGTAGGACTTCTTGTTTAAAAACATCCTTCAATTCTCTAAATAACACATCTTGGGTATACACAACCTTATTAGTTTATGGTTTCCAAAGCTTATAACCTTTAAGACCATATTTATACCCAATAAAGATACACTTTTTAGCCTTCTTGTCTAGATTACTCATGTTTTCCTTTGGAACATGAAAATGGGCCTCATAGCCAAATACCTTGATATGTGTGAGAGAAGGATTCTTAACAATTCACACCTCTTGTGGAGTCTTGTCATCTACTGTTGATGAGGGTGATATATTGACTAGGTAACATGCAGGGTGATATATTGACCAAGTAACATGCAGTACCCACTGTCTCTGCCCATAATTATTTCCCTAAATCGGCTCCACTAAGCATGCACCTTGATTTTTCCATCAACATCATGTTCATACATTCTATAAATCCATTCTGCTAAGGTGTATATGGAGTATTATTTTTCCTTTCTATACCTCACTTCTTATAGGATTATTCAAATTTGTTCCCCCAAAAATCTCCACCATTATCTTTCCTTAAAACCTTAATTTTTTTCTCTGTTTGATTGTAAACAAGAGCCTTAAAGTCTTTGAACTTGGCAAGGACTTCATGTTTCTTCCTGGATAAATATATCTAAGAATTCCTCGAGAAGTCATATATAAATGAGACATAGTACACATATTTTCCCAATGATGGAACCGACACAAGTCCAAACACATCACTGTGAAATAGCTATAAAATTCCTTATACCCCCATTGCACCAGAGGGGAATCTTACCTGATTTTGATTCCCATATACACAATGTTCACAGAAATCAAAATTCAGAGAGAATTTAGACATACCTTCAACCATACCTTTATCGTGTAGTAGTTGAAGACCCTTCTCTCCGATATGCCCCGGTCCTTCATGCCATAGCATAACCTTTTCTCCAGAGACTGTAGGAGTTCATTCTTCTTCAAATCCAATATCAAGGACAATGGAACTATTACACCCACCACTAATTGTGATTCCTTGTACCTTATACAAAGTTCCAAACCAAACTCCCTTCAACAACACCATTGCTCCTTGAACCATCATGTAGGTTTCCTTTTCAAATATTATTTCTACCCTTGCATCATTCATTTTTCTTACATAAATAAAATTTCTGGCCAAACCTAGGATGTGAAGAACACCAGGTAGTGTTCTAATCCTTTCATCTATGAGCCTCAAATTAAATTTTCATCATCCTATGATTCTGGTTGTCTATTCATCATCGAGGAAAACATTACCTCCATCATACCTTTCATATTCACTGAACCACTCCATGTGGGGAGTCATATGAAAGGATGCACCTGAGTCAACCAACCATGTCTCATGATTTGCATGTGTTCTTTAAGAATCCAAGTACACATCCCCTCCTTCTTCAATGGAGGTCTTTTCTTTTGAAGAAGGAATTTCTTCAAATCCCTTCTTTTTCTCAAGTTTGGATCTACATTGCTTCTTGTAGTGCACTTATTTTACACATCTCCAACATACCTTTAAAAAATTTCCAAGAGATTTAGATCTACCCTTATACTTAGATCTCCCACTTGGGGACTTAGATCTATTTATTTCCTGATAGTGTCCTCTTGCAAATAATGCAATTTTTTCTCTATCCTTCCATGTTATTTCGTCTCATCTCCTCCAACAACAAGGAAGAGACCACTTCATCAAAATTTAAGGAATTTGTATTACTACCTATGGCCACAACCAAAATATACCACGATTCTAGTAAAGAGAAAAGTAAACCGATACACTCATATTCATCTGAAATTTTAATCTCAACAGATATTAATTGATTGTTACACATCAAATTGCCTAATCCGAATTATTTTCGGCATGAAATGAGAATGGAGATTAAAAAAATAAATGTGAAGATATATCTCATATATCCAATAATATAACAAAAATATATCAGATATGCAACCATAAACACATAGATACAGTAATACCAAATTTCTATTAATGGGAGAAAATGTACAAAGACCCTAGAAGATGAAAAGCCAACATTTTTGTGGACCCTATTTTGGGTATTTTTGTGTATCAACTTCTCGTGGATGTAACCTTTTCATACGAACTCTATTTTAGGCGCGTGATATCCCATTGGAAAGGTATATCTGAGGACTAAAATGTTTCCATCAGATTGTGATTCTTTTTACATTCTAATTTTGGAGATCCCTAAAAATGTTGTTTAGGGCATCAAAATGACCCAAAAAGTTTGTGACCCAAAAACTAGAAACAAAATTACCAAAATGAGCCAGTTGGAAAAGGTGGGTGGACACCAATATCCACTTGGATTAATCCTCCCTCCTTAGGTTGCAATGGTATCCATTGCGTTGAGTTCTCGGGGGAGAGGGGAAAGAGATTGATGAATCTAAATCTTGATGAGTTGTTTGCCTTGCTAGGGATGTCATGTTGCTTGGTTTATGGAAGGATGTCACGAACCTGTCGTTGGCAGGGTTGAATTTGTTCAATCAGTCGGGCTACATGAGATTATTGTGCACAGAAGGAATCTTTGTGATTTTCTGCAATCTTTTCAACCTTCTTCTATTGGATAAAAGGTGCTTGGTCTAAGTTTTTCATGGTTGTAGTGTTCTTCTGTTCACCTTTTGAAAATATTTTGAAGAAGTTGAATTTTGTAGTATGAGATACTACCTTGTGGCACTATTTAAGTGGGATGGTAGTTGGAATTACCTCTGGTATCATGTAGAGATGACCCCCATAGTAACAATGACAGTATGAGGTTGAGACTCATTGATAGCATGGAACTTCCACATATATGGTTGTCCCAAGAGAAAATAACAAAAATATAGTGGGGAAACATAACACAATACCTAATCCATGAAGGTTTGGATGTCGTATCACAATTGACACTGTTGGATGACACACAAATCTCATCCCTGGTGAAGCCACTCGATTTTGTATGGCTTCGAGTGTGGTGTTTTCAACAATCCCAACTGTTTCATGACCTCTACTGAGATGAAATTATTATGGCTTCTACTATCAACAATAAAATTCAGCGGGGCCCCTTCACCCACATCTGTGAATGAAAAAGGTGATCCTCCTCTTCAGGATCTATTGGTTCTTCTGGTTGAATTGTTGCGATCATGACAATAGCAATGGGGTCTGCATCAATGATCTTTCTTCTACCAATATTTTCTAAATCATATTTTGAATTAGGGTTCAACTCCTTGTCTTTGATATCAAACACCAATGATTTTTTTGAGAGACATTCATTGTTGTTGTGATAAGGGATTTTGTGGAAATCACACCATTTTTCGTTGTCCTTCTTCATCTTTCCGTAACCAATCTTTTCCTATGGAGTGGATTGGTTTTTGGGAGGCTGATTTTTAGGTTCGTCTTTATAATACTTTGGTTGTTGTGGATTTGTAGACTCGAACTCCCATTTGTTCTGGTGCTTAAATTTCTTCTCAATTTTAAAAACATATCGATAAGAAAAACCAAGTGATGAGATGTCCATTAAATCCATTTCAGTTTGGATGTATCTATGTAGATCCCCATGATATTTCAGAACCAAATGTTACTCAGAGTCTTTGATACCCATATTGTTGTGCAAGGTATGAAATATATTGGTGAAATATGACACTGCTCGGCCCCTTTTTTGACACAATGTGGTCCATCTCATGTAATGGTATTCATAGTTTCGAAAACGATAATATCATTCCTTGATTGCATCCACAAAAAAATCCCAAGTGGTCTCGACCCCATATATTCCAGGCTCCTCTATGGAACTTTTCTCCTAGTAAGTTTCCCACCAATGTTTGACATGGGGGAGAGCCTTAAGGAGTGTGAAGGTGATATTTTCCCTATCGAAAAAATGGTGAATAAAGAAATAACCTTTTAGAATATTTAACCATTTGTCTAGGGAATCCGCATCTATATGACCTTCAAATATGAGAATATCAAAATTTAACTCTACCTTGAAAGGAGAAGTGCTTCCAAAGTGGCCACTTGATGAAGATGTGATTGTTGCTATCGACAGACATTGAAGGATGTGGGAACAATTCTCCATCATTTCATCCCTCTGTTGTGTGAGAGCTTGCTCAAGGAATAGATTGATAAAATATTTTTCTCTGTCATTTTTCTTTTCTTCCACCATGGAGGGTTTCTTGGGCATGAGAGAGTGATTTTCCTCCATGGAGACAAGCTTGAGACCCAACTTGCTATACTTGGACCTCATAGGGAACATGCACTGAAAAAGGATCAAGAGCAGTCTGCTCTAATACGACTGATCCGGATTATTTTCGGCATGAAATGAGAGCAAAGATACAATACACAAATGTACAGAGATGTCTCAGATATCCAATAATATAACAAAAATATATCAGAGATGAAACCATAAACACAGAGATACAACACTACACAATTTCTAATAATGAGTGAAAATGCACAAACACTATAAAAATACATATTGAAAGACTTGCTAGAATGGTGGCAACTTATCTCTCAGAAGAGATGTGATGAATACTCCCATTTGCAAGAAGAATATTTATAATGAGGCTCTAAAGGCCTTTTAAACCTACAGAAAATACAGAACACTAACCCCGGAAAATGAAAAGCCAACAATTTTGTGGACCTCATTTTGGGTAGTTTGGTGTATGAACTTCTTGGGGGCATAAATGTTTCATAAGACCTTCATTTTAGGCGCACGATAGACTGCAGTGAGACCTAAAAATGTTGTTTAGGGCCTCAAAATGGCTCTGAAAGTTTGGGACTCAAAAACTAGAAACAAAACTACCAAATTGAAACTTCCAAAATGAGCCAGTTGGAATAGGTGGGTGGCCACCAATATCCACCTAGATCAATCCCCCCTCAGGAAGTAACGGTCTCCATTTTGTTTAGTTATTGGGGGAGAGGGGAAAGCGATTCTTGAATCTGAATCTTGGTGAGTTGCTTTCTTTGTTGGATACATCGTGTTGCTTGGTTTGTGAAAGGATGTCACAATCTTGTTGGCGAGGTTGAATTTATTCAACCAGTCAAGCTACATGAGATACGAATATTTGTTCTTTGATGCAATATTATCGACTTACTTTTGTTGGATAGAAGGTTCTTAGTTCACGGTTTTCATGGTTGTAGTGTCCTTTTGTTCACCTTTTAAATAGACTATGATGAAGCTGAATTTTGTAATATGAGATACTAACTTACAACACTATTTAGTTGGGACAATATTTGGAATTACTTCTGGTATCCTGTAGAGATGGCACCCTAGAGTAACAATGACACTACGGGGTCAAAACTCATATATAACATGGCGCTTCCACATATATGACTGGCCCAAGAGAACATGAAATAAATCTAGTGGGGAAACATCACATAATACCTCATCCTTCAAGGGTTTGATGTTGTATGACAATCAACAATGTTGGATGAAACATAGATCTTGTCCTTGGTGAAGTCACCCGATGTTGTATGGTTGCGGATGTGGTGTTGTCGACAATCCCAACTTTTTGATGACCTCTGCCAAGATGAGGTCCTTTTTTCTTCTGCTATCAACAATAAAATGCAGTGAGGTCCCCTTCACCCACATATTTGAATGAAAAAGGCACTCCCCCTCTTTAGGATCTGTCGGTTCTTTTGGTTGAATTGATGGAGTCATGACAATAGTAGTGGGTTCTCTGTTGATGATTTGTCTTCTACCAGTATTTTCTGAATCAGATTTTGAATTAGGGATTTTCTCCTTGTCTTTGATATTGGCCACCAATGATTTTTTTGAGCGACATTCATCAATGTTGTGCTAGGGTATTTCCTGGAAATTGCACCATTTTTTTGTGTCCTTCTTTGTCTTTTTGTGACCCTTCTTTTCCTGTGGCTTGGACTAGTTTTCAGGAGGCTATTTTTTAGGGTCTTCTTTATCATACTTTGGTTGTTGCGTATTTTCAGACCCAAACTCCCATTTTTTCCAGTGATTAAATTTCTTCTTGATTTTAACAAAATATTGTTAAGAAACACTGAGTGATGACATGTCCATAAAATCCATTTCAATTTGGATGTATATGTGTAGATCCCCATGGTATTTGAGAACAAAATTTCGCATAGAGTCTTTGATACCAAGCTTGGTGCGTAAGGTATGAAAGATATTGGTGAAATATGGCATTGCTTGGCCCCTTTATTCACACAATGTGGTCCATCGCATGCATCGGTCTTCATAGTTTCCAATAGGTTAATATTGTTCCTTGACTGCATCCACAAAAAAATCCCAAGTGGGATCGACCCCATATATTCCAGACTCCTCTATGGAAATTTTCTCCTAGTAAGTTTCCCACAAATTTTTGACATGGGGGAGAGCCTTAAGGAGTGAAAAGGTGATCTTTTCCCTATTCAAAAAATGGTGAACACAGAAATAACCTTCTAGCATATTTAACCATTTTTCTAGGACATCTACATTTATCTGACCTTCAAATATGGGAATATCAAAATTAACTTGTACCTTTAAAGGATAAGTTATTCCAAAATGGCCACTTGATGAAGATGCATTTGCTGCTATCGACATGTGTTAAAGGATGTGGGAAGAATTCTCCATCATTTCGTCCCTCTATCACGTGAGAGCTTACTCAAACAACAGATTGATAGAATATTTTTCTTTGTAATTTTTCTTTTATTCCTCCATGGAGGGTTTATTGGGCATGTGAGAGCGATTTTCCTCAAGGCAGACAAGCTAGAGACCCAAATTGATATACTCGGACCTCATTGGGGACATGCACTGAAAAATGATCAAGAGCAACCTGCTCTGATACAACTGATCTGGATTATTTTCGGCATGAAATGAGAGCGAAGATAAAATAAATAAGTGTACAAAGATGTCACATATATCCAATAATATAATAGACATATATCATAGATTCAACCATAAACAGAAAGATACACTAATACACAATTTCTATTAATGAGTGAAAATGTACAAATACTATAAAAATACAAAGTGAAAGACTCGCTAGAATGGTGGCAACTTATCTCTGAGAAGAGATGTGACAGCTACTCACATTTTCATGAAGAAGATTTACAATGAGGCTCTAAAGGCCTTTTCAACATAAATAAAATCCAAAACCCAAACCATGGAAGATGAAAACCCAATAGTTTTGTGGACCTTGTTTTGGGTAGTTTGTGTATCAACTTCCTGGCGGAGTAAGTTTTGCATAGAACCTTTGTTTTAATCACACGATATCCTGTTGGAAATGTCTATCCGAGGAATACACATGTTGTCATCATACCATGACTTTTTCGTCTATATAACTATGGAAAGCCTTAAAAACATTGTTTAGGGCCTCAAAACGGGCCCAGAAGTTTGGGACCTGAAAACTAGAAACAAAATTGCCAAACTGTGTCGGTTGGAATAGGTGGGTGGCCACCGATATCCACCTGGATCATTTCCACACTTAAGTACGTCACCCTAATTTCTGAAAGTGTCATAAAAGTGTCATATGTGCCTTGCTAAGTGCCTGTCACATACACCTTGACACCATGAAATAACATATGTCACAATCCCTAGTCAATTTGGAGGAGAAATATAATATATGAAGGTCAAAATACTATGGTCACATGAATTATTTATTAATATTCATAAAAAGGAAATTAATTTAGTGTAAGAATCCACCTCACATTTAGTTTCCTAATCTCAAAGAGAAGTTGAGAATCTCATGGATGGTTGAGATATTTTCTCAAACCAAGATCCTAATTTGGTGGATCTTGAGAGGTATTTCCTCAAAATCCTAAAGAGATATTTTTTCCCTAAAAATCTTGGAGATCCCATTTTAGTGGAGGTAGTGAGTGATCTTCTCCATGGTGGTCAAGCCTCCAAATCCTATATAATGAGGGTTTTCCATGGAGAAGAGGAGGAAGATTAGAGGTATCAAACCTTTGATGCTAGAGGAAGCTTGGAAATATCATACTTATGATCGTGGGATTCATGCAATGGTTGGACAAAGAGAGCTTGGAGGAGTTGCATATGACGTCATTCACGATTTGTAATTTTTCTAAGTTTTCATTTAATATATTTGGCCTATTTCCTTAAAGTATGTGGTTTCATGTGATTTTATATGTTTAATTTGATTTGCATAGATGAATTTGATTTTCCTAATTCATTAGAGTATAAGGAAATCACTTGTTTTTGTTGATCATTGTAGGCATTTATTTGCGCCATATTCTAGATCAAGTTTGTGGATAGGAGCAGCTGGGACAAGCACCATAAGTAGAGTACATCCTAATTTATCTTCTCCTCTCTTTTTCGATAAGAAAAATGAGTTTATAGGAATGGTAGTTTCCAGATGATTATTTTTGTCTTGGTTTAGGGGTCAACAATCCAAGGGAATGTTTACCTATCCGTAGGGGAATATTTCAGTAAGAGAAGTTGGTGAATCCACTGGGGAGGGACATTGAATTGTATTTCCTTGGATCATATGATATTTTTCCCACCTTTAGATCTTATTTTATGTTTGTTTCTGATATACTTCCCTTTCTATCATCTTCATTGAATATTTCACAGAGTATTTGGCAAAATGTTATGAGTTTTAAGCCTTATTTCTGAGATTTTTAGAAGGTAAGTTCTCCTCTATTGTGTACACTAGAGTGATGATATAGGATCAATTCTCCCCTATAGTGTATAACACATCATTGTATCACTCTATCCCTTTGGAAACATGAGCATTGATCTCCTTTTATGGGTTTTTCTGCCCCTTCCTGCTCACTTTTTTCTCAGTTTGTTCCTAAGGGGATTTTTTCTCAGATACTCTTGACTTTTTTTTGCTAAAAGTTGGTAATTTATCATTCATTTGTTTTTATCCTTTGATTTTGCGAATTTTCTTTTAGTTGTGATCCCCTTGGGTTAACATGATCCCTTGGTTCTTTTTTCCTTATGAGTTTACAGGATCTTCGTCTTGTAAAGATTTTAGATTGCTTGATTGTTTAGAATTGTTCATCAACTAAGGTTTACAAAGGTCGCTTGGTATTTGAGCCTTCTTGTGTTCATTTGAAACATCTCACTTTTCGGATGATTAGGAATCTTATGACAACCTAGCTTGATTTTTATTTCTTTCTTCTCATCATTTGAGGATTTTCATGAGTGTTTTTTTTCTTTCTCTTTTTCATCTTTGATTTCTTGATTGAACAAGTTATCATACTTGTTTCTTTCAATTATTGTTATCCTTTGAGTGCATTCTTTGTTTGAAATATTTTTGCTTCGTGTCTTTTGTATCTTCATTTGACTCTTTCATTTTGATTGAAAGTAATGAAGCATTAACCTATTTTCATTTGCTTTCTTTTGAAATCAAATAAAGAAGATAATTTTGTTCTTGCTTTTGGGTAGTGTAGTAGATTGCATTTAGAAAATTGTGTTTGGGAATTGGGTGTTTTTTTTAAAGAAAGTTGAACCTCTTCTCCATCACATTTGTAGGATTCATTGAAGAAAAATATTTGCATTTCATTATTCTGCATTTTTTTGGAGTACAGTCTAAAACATCATAAGTTTCACTTTTGCACCCTTGAGTAAACAACAAACCTAAAATGGAGCACTTATAAAATTGATCAAATACTTTTATATTATCTGGTAGCGAACCTACATTAGCTTAAAGCGTATGGATTTGGAATAGGTTGTGAGGATAAATTTCCAAAGCCATTAGCCAAACATAGAATATTATGTTAGGGAATGGTAAATCCAATTATTCACATAAGCATAGCCATGATCCCCCTCTCACACAATGATTAAACATGAGGTCACGTGCGGAAGGGAAATGGAGATTTCACCTCCAAAGATTAACCCACATAGTGGAAAGATCATGTATTGGGGGTTTTTCCAGAGAAACGATTGGTTTCATTTGTTATCAGAGCTTCATGAATCTAGAATCTATTCAGGGTTCTCAGTAGTATTTTGGTCCATTCGTATCCAGTTCTCTTGAATAATTTTGGACTTCTTATCCTACCCATACGTTCCTTCCCGACTGCCAATTTTAATCTCATGGAGGTTGACTGCAAGTTGGTAACCTTGGTGGCCTATATATGTAGGGTTGATACACAAGGTGACAATGAAGGGGAGTCTTCATCGTACCTAGGTTAGACATTGGTCAAAATCACTCAGGCTCCTTGGAGGGTACACCCATGAGTAAAACTATGTGGGAACTTGGAGCAATGCATAAGTCCATTAAGAAAGTCGCTAATGTAACTGATACACACGCTCTATCCCATCCCCTTCCTATATTGATCTCATGATGTTGCATTTCATCACCAACTAGTGGTTTCACTGTGAGAAGGTTTGTTTGATTGTTTGCTTCTTAGATTTGTAGTGTGTGTTTTTTTTTTTCCTTAGTAGACCTTAGGTTGATTCAGTGTTAATGGCGTCAATTCCTGGGACTACCAACGAAGGCACCTCTTTTCCCAAGGAACCTTTCTCCTTTCCTTATTTTGGAAATGTTCGTGCTCCATGCATTTCCACAGTGACTCTTCTAGGACTCACCATCGGATTACCAGTTTGGTTGTTTCCCACTCCAGTGATCTCAAATTTTCCTATTTCTTCAAATGCACCTAATGCTTCAGATGTAAGCACACCACCCACAAATCAAACTCATGTCAACCTTTCACCTTCTTCACCCGTCATGTCTCCTTCCCTTTCTCCTTATTTTCCTATTGAAATCTCTAAATCAAGTATCCAAGTTGTTAAGAAGAAGAAGAAATGAAAGGGGAAGAAGAATAAGAATAAGAAAGAGACCCATCCTCCAATTGTATAAGGTCATGTTGGATCTGAGTAACCAACTACTGCTAATTATACTAGGAGTGTTGATAAAGTCAATGAGTCTCAAACGAAGAATCCTAAACCCAAATTCCCTTGCAGGATTTGTAAGGGTGAACAATTTCTAATGGATTGTCCTGGTCTCCCCAAGGTGTTAAAAATGTGGTCTTCCACGTCATCATCCCCTACTGAACATGCTAGTGACACCCCATCAACTAGTGACATTAAGGTTGGTAAGAATAATGGAATTGTCAAATTTCCTTGTATGTTATGTGAAGGTGATCATTACTCTCACATTTTCCCTTGTATGGATGAGGCTTCTTATATTTTGGAAAAAAATCAATCTCCAAATGATTATATTAATATCTCTCCCAAACTGACATCAGTTGATGGACCAGTCAATCTGGTTCCATCCCCGATCAGTCCGGTTTATCAGGTGGTCAAGTTGTTTCAGCCTCGGTTAAACCACTAATCCAAGTAGTTGATCCAATTCTATCATCGATCAAACCAAATCTTCATATGAAAAGTGAAACCCAAGTGACTAATCTATTTTTTTCATCGATCATCCCCACCCTTCATCTGAAGAGTGCCAAAGTGGTTGATCCAGTTCTGTCATCGATCAAACCTACTCCTCCCTCAAAGAGTGCAACCAAAGTGTTTGATCTAGTTTCATCATCGTCAATCCCACTCCTCATTCAAAGAGTGAGTATGTCACTCATGTCTACCTCATTAATACCCATTCACCTAAATAAGGGCACACTCTTCCCATCCTGATGGCACCCCCTTCAAGCAATCAAATGATTTCTATTAATTGGAATCATTTGACAGAACCTTGTCTTCCTTATTGCATGCCTTTCCAAATCATCGTGTAGGCTTGTGATGGGAATATTCCTGACACTATAATATATGTAGGTGATTCTGTTAGCATCTTATCCATGAATGCTTGGCAAGATTTTGGTTCCCTGTAGCTCATGCTTGTGACTCAGAATCTATTAAACTTTGATAGAAGACTTAGTCAACCTTTAGGGATCCTTCATTAATTTATGGTTACTTTGGGAGGAAAAACAATAAACGTCAATGTGATGGTAGTTCACGACCCCTTGGAATTTAACCCACTCCTAGGGAGAGACTATGTCTATAGTATGGGAGCCTTTGTGTCCACTCTGTTTTTATTGATATGTTTCCCTCACAATGGAAACATAATAACGATCGAACAACTTTCATTCATTGAACCTCATTTGATGTTCAACCATCCACCTTCCCTGAACTGTCCATACATGTCAGCGATGTTTTCCCCAATGCAAGTCAATTATGTAATGAACTGCCCCATGTGTTCAACCCCGCAAGAGAGGGAATATTTCCCTTCTTGTGAATTAGATCTAGTAGTTTACATGATCATTTCTTTGATAGGGCTATTAGATCCAGATCTCCCTACCCTTATCGAGGTCATCGACATGTATTCCTTCCGGAGTGTTTTTCTTCCATCTAGCGAAAATATCTTAGAATCCATGGTTGACATTTATCCCTTGACATGGATTCCTTATAGAGAATTGTCCTCTTTGAATCGATGATCAAGGATAGGTTTTGAACATAGTTTTGATTCTCTTTGGAAATCTCTTTAAAAAATGAAACAAAGGTCTTGAGCATAGCTTTTCTACTCTATGGCAATCTCTTAAAAAATGAAATAGAATCTACGAGCATAGTTCATTGTCTCTAACAATCTCATTAAAAAATGAAATAGAACCCCCTCCATTACAATCAAGTACTTGAACCTTATTTTCCTCCGTCTAGTGAAAATGTTTCCATTAGTAACCAAAAACCTAAACAAGGAAATAAGAAGATTTGTCAAAGGAAACAACTTATGGGGGGCAGGTCTCCAGCCTCTGTACATCATGTTGGAGAAAATTCACCAAATTGTGCCAAAGAAGTTGTGGGAAAACTACCTCTAGAGAGACACGCTACTAGGAGTGATCCTTGTTCGAAGGTCATTCCCAACGTAACATAGTAGTCCTTTTTCTAGAACAATCTTAGTATTTGTTCTTTCTCGTGCTCATAAATACATGAGAATAAGTTATCAAGTTTAGTCTTTTTTATTTCTCACACTCGTAAATATGTGAGAATGTGACCGAGTATACTTTTATCACTTTTTTTTGGAATCGTAAAGGTTATACAAAAAAGGAACTCTTTGGAGTATCCTTTAAGATGTTCTTAGACTCTCTAAACATGAAAAGATTATCGAGTGATATTGTTTCCTTTCACACTCGTTAAAAGGTTTGAAAGGGTGTATTTCAAGTGATAGTTTATCTCTTTTTCGGCCTCGTGAGACTAATTACAAAAATTTCACTCTAATCAATCATGATTGGAAGAGTTCTCCCCTATATTTTTTTGCACTTTTTTCAGGCTTGGGAGACTAAATTTATGAAAAAGACATCCATGGAGTCGCCTTTAAGTTCTTTTCAAACTCTCTAAACATGAAAACCATCAATGTTTCCTTCTCTAGACTCTCTAAACTACACATTGAAGGACCCATATGGGAACAAACCCTTAATTCTTCTAGTTTGTTAAATAAAGTAAGAGGAAATTACCGAAGGTGAGTTATATTGAGCATGTGTTACCCTCCTCAAGCTCGTTAAAATAAAAAGAGGTACTCATCTATCTGGGTGGGGGGGAATTTGAAGGAAGTGGGTCAAGTTTTTGGGAATCCTTTATGGAAGCTATTATCTCCCATGAACATGACACATGTTTTCGTCTCATATTATAGTTGGGTAATCCTATTGTCTATGAGTTATACCAATTCCACGTGTTTCCATACTTTTTTCATTCATTAGAAGAGTGATATTATTGATATCACATTACATTATTGGTACTCGTCGAGTCAATATTTCCAAGTTAGTTGTCATGCCTCATCATGTTCAAGGGAAGTTTCAATTCAAGCCATCCATCTGCAGTATTTCTAGTTTCCATTTCCTATTTCAGTCCATACTCATTTGATTCACCATCTTACATCACTTTCTTGCATCATTTTTATGTTGATTATGGGGGATACATCAAGGCCCTCCTTCAACGAGTATTTTCCTTTTGACTTAAACACATCATCCGATAATTAGACTTAGAAAACAATCAGTACCTTGGGACCTGCATGCCTCAATGGCAGACCTCCTCGCTTCTGATAGTAGGTTTACATCATTGACCTCTCATCTGATTATTCCATGAATGTTCAACCTCATCTCATTTATTCATGTTCAGTGGAATGTAGTAGGGAACCTTGGAATTGATTGACATCATTGTCGATTTACCTTGCACTTATTAATGGTTTACCTCAATGATCGGTAATCAACTAGTTTCTACCATGTTCAACATCAAATCATCTATTCACATGGATAGATTCATACCACATTGGGATTGGGACGAAGACCCTCGGTTGAGCATTCACTATGTTATCTTCTTTTCCCAGGATACGAAGGAGATCATTTGAGCATGCTAATATATATACTATCACATAGATCCACATTGTATTGGTTTGTGGCTATGTTTTATCATCTTGTAGCTTCACTGTGTATTTTTTGTAGCTATGATTAGTTCACGTCATGGAGGTACAGATCCACATTTTATCTCAATTAGTCATATCCTTAGTCAGTATTTTTCATGGATCCTTAGTGTATTAGTCCGTGTTCATGCTTTGAGTCATCTCATATTCCAAGCATAGGTATTCCGGCCTTGAAAATGGACCATATATTAATAATGTTTGATGGTTGTTTGCAGCTTCTTCCAGGCTCTCCAACTCCACACACTTGCATTGAAGAATTTCTAAAGTGTTCCGGTCATCAATTTCTCTTATGACCTCACACTTTAGGGTGCACCTGTTACACATAAAATTTTCACACTTAAGTACCTCACCCTAAGTATCGCAAGTGTCGTAAAAGTGTCATATGCACCTTACTAAGTGTCGCATACACCTTAACAACATGAAATAACAAATTTCACAATCCATAGTCAATGTGGAGGAGAAATATATTATATGAAGGTCAAAATACTATGTGCACATCAATTATTTATTAATATTCATAAAAAGGAAATTAATTTAGTGTGAGAATCCACCTCAGATTTAGTTTCCTAATCTCAAGGAGAGGTTGAGAATATCATGGATGGTTGAGATATTTTGTCAAACCAAAATCCTTATTTGGTGGATCTTGAGATTAAAATCCTTGAGATATATTTTCTCCCTAAAATCCTTGAGAGGTATTTTCTCCCTAAATATCTTGGAGATCCCATTTTAGTGGATCTAGTGAGTGATCATCTCCATGGTGGTTAAGCCTCTAAATCCTATATAATGAGAGATTTCCATGGAGAAGAGGAGGAATATTAGAGGTATAAAACCTTTGATTCTGGAGGAATCTTGGAGATATTAAACTTATGATCATGGGATTCATGCAAGGGTTGGATGGGGAGAGCTTGGAGGAGTTGCAACTGACATCATTCATGGTCTATAAGTTTTCTAGGTTCTCATTTATTATATTTGGCCTATTTCCTTCAAGTATGTGGTTTCATGTTCTTGTATATGTTTAATTTGATTTGCATAGATGAAGTTGTTTTTCCTAATCCACTAGAGTAGAAGGAAATCACTTGTTTTTGTTGTTCATAGCAATCATTGATTTGTGCCAAAAACTGGATCAAGATTATGGTTAGGAGCAGTTGGGACAAACGTTGTAAATATAGTACATCCTACTTTATCTTCTCCTCTCTTTTTCAATAATAAAAACAAGTTTATAGGAATGGTAGTGTCCAAATTATTGTTTCTATCTTGGTTTAGGAACCAATAATCCAAGGGAAATTTCACCTCTCCGTAGTGGAATATTTTCATAACACTGACTTACCATAGTATTGAAAGTGTTCAAATTATATTCCACCAAGTCTCCATCTCTCATCCCCAGGTTATACAACTTCTTTCTCAGGAACAATTTACTTACTAGGGACTTAGATTGATACAACTTCCCCAACTTATCCCATAAATCCTTTGTTGTAGCTTCCTCTAACAAATTCAATAATATTGAATCTGAGAAACACATTTAGATTGAGATCTTTGCCTTCCGATCCAAATTTTTCCAGTCATCTACTGAAGTTCATGTAGGTACAGTACCTGGATCCCAGACAATCCACTGATCTATGTGGTGGGCTCTAAATATGTCCTAAAAACAACCTCTATGCGTCATCCAAAGGTAGGCATTGGCACAAGCATTTTACTTGTCGTCTATGTAGGTTCTTACCTTCTGTTTTCAATACCCAGCCTCCAGAGATGAAACAACTGTAAAGGAACAAAAATCGTAAAGGAAACGACAGTTGTTCTATTAAAAGGAACAACATGACCTGCAAAAGTAACAACAATCGGAACAAAAGGAACAACAGTCATTACATTGGGCTGAACTAATGTTGAATTAATTGCATTGTATTATTTACCCAACTATCTAATTTTTCAACCTGGGGTTCGTAAACTGATGAAACACACACAAAGTATATGCAAGATTGAAGAGGGACTAATCTAATCTAATGTTTAAGCTACAACTAAAATTGAATCATTAATCTAACACGCGACTGAAATAGAATCATTAATCTAACACACGACTTGGAATTGAATCATTAATCTAACACACAACCTGGAATTGAATCAATCTAGTTGCATAAATGAAATTAATCTAGGAATGAGAAATTGCATGAAGGAATTAATCTAGAAATGGAGAACTAAATGAAGGAAAAGTAGATACAACATGTGAAGAATTGAATGACACAACAACATATGTGAGCTCACGCCAATGAAGCAATCTTACATTACAAGAACCAAATCAATCTTAATAACATAATAATGAAAGCATGAAAACCAAATCCATGAATCAAAGTTAAGAGTCCCTTTCTCTTTCAAATCCTAATGACTATCATTAATGACTACTCTAATTCTCTACTTATAACTGATTGAATTCTAATTGCTCCTAATTGAAATATCATGAAGAGAGAGCACTCTCTTTTATACATGAGAGCCTTGAAGATAAGATAACCATCTCATTATTACATATCCACTTTTCTCTCAACCTATTTCCCATTATTGCAAAATATAATCCCTTTAAATCCTCACACATATCTCTCATATATCTTAGATAAGATATTCCAACCAAATCTCCATGATCTTCTCCTTGGAATGGGCTTGAATTATCTCCTCAAATATTGAAATGGTGGAGGAAGTATTTGAGAAGTACTTTGAATTAATCCTTCACATATTCCTACACATTACAAAGCTCAGACATATTTGAGATATATATGAAAACATGTCAATTTTATAACATTTAATCATAAACTCCCTTTTAATACTAAAATGAATAAAGTGGAGAACAGTAAGGTGAAACCCAAGTACATTTATGGAAATGATATCGTGAAAGGTTAATGGGGTGATGAAATGTGAAGAATGATGAAGGGAAAGGTGGATGAGAATAGAACATTTCTGAGCCCCAACACTATGTACACCAATAGATCTTCCATCTTGAGCTTCCACAACTCAAAAAGTTTCCCATTAAACTTCTTGATCTCCATTTTCAAATTGCTCACCATTTCCCTTCACTTGAAGAATCAATACGACAAATCTCCCACTGTAAGAAGGATTATCACAGTCCTGAGTCAAACCCTTTACCAAAAAGACATCCATGTGAAGCCAACAAAGCTATGATACCAAATGTATAACTTAACCTTGTACAATATTTGCTGCAAATGAATTTTCAGTAAAAGAACATAAAATATATAATGGAAAATACACACATTACACGAAGATTTTTCCCCTATAAACCAAAACAAAGAAAACCAACATATTATATATTAATTCACAATCATACAGTGTTTACAATACAATATACATATAGGAGCCAACGACATCCAAAACCCTAACCGGATGACCTTGATTAGTCAAAAACCCTAATTCCTTAACTGAAAATAGAAAAACATCAGCAAAAACCATGTGTCGAAAAACCACCCAACAATGGACATGAAAATCACGATGAAACAAAAAATGGGGAAAAAATGTGACAACTTTCTCGATGCAAAAAAAATTCTCGGGGGAGCTTCTCCCGCAGCGCCTGCGCAATGTCACAGACACTAGGGATGGTCATGCAAAGAATTTAACACATACCCAACAACTATTTTCTAAACTAAGGGAAAAAGAAAAAAATATGGTGCTCAATGAAAGTCTGACATTAAATCCTTTATTAGACATATTGGAATTTCAATGATTCAGAAAATGAAACATGTCTGTAATGCTTGTAGAGGAATAGCCTTAACCCTGAAAGAAGGTTTGAGAAAATAAAGGTTGCAATCATTCTCCTTTTTTAATAATTGATGCTATGATCGTCATCATAGGTGTGAGAAAAATGTAAGGAATCATCAGGAGTATCACTGTGAAAGTTATATGACTATACCAAGCCATAGATATCGTCAAAACGAGAAATAAACGTTGATCATTGGATAAAAAAGGAAGCACAATCGGATGGCCTGAATCAAATTCACGATTAAAAATCAGTGAACAACAATGATCGATCATTGATCGTTGGATCAAAATGGAAGAACGATCAGATGACCTGAAACAAATTCGTGATTCAAATAACATGAATGTTAATTACCAAGGGAGGATGCAAAACTAATATTATGCAAAATTTAACTTTCCATGTGTGATTGTTAAGTTTCATTATGTTTTGGCTTGGGAATAATTCAGGTCCATATTTCAAATTCGTAATTCATGTGGACCATCCACTCAATGATTTATTGAATTTGAAGCATTGATTTGATTGGAACCTAGAAAATTGGACCGTCCACTCAATAATTGATCAATTTTGAACCATCTATTTGAGTGGCTACCAGGTAAGCATTGTTTACACTCATTCTCAATCATACACCAAAGTCATATGGAATATGAAGTTGTGATGGGTTAAAGTGTTAATTGGGTTAGCACCTGGTTATAGGGTATGGTCACCTAGTAAATAAAATAAGGGTCTTCGAGCTAGAATATAGAACACGTCTTACGCCCTTTTTGTCTAGTTTTTGGTCACAACGTCTGGTCCTATGGGTAAAGGGGGATACAAAATATCACCTACCCAATGTTCGATACATGAAATGCACCAGAGAGAAAATAAAATATTGAATCTGATCCTTTGGAATGAGGACATGGTGGAAGTGTGGGATTCTATTCTACCTATTTGATTAGGTAATTTTGATGACCAAACAAAGGATTGAAATGAAATTTTCAACTTGGATCTTAGAAAAAATGTCATGAACAATTCTCTTGATGCAAATGTCAAAGAGCATCACACGGAACAAAGTTCGCACCATTTTGCAACAATTGAATAAAGTATAGTACTTTTGAAAATGTAAACATCCCATGAAAGTTGCATGGATTACCAGTTCCAATTGAGAATATGATTCTTGATATAATTATTCATCAAAGAGATTTTGAAGAGGGACCCAGGTCACTTGATTACTTAAAAATGATAACAAAGGAATAAATGTGTTCTTAAAAACAACATTAATGTTATGAATAGGAACATTTATGCATTGCTCCTTTACAAAGAGACACAATGGTTCAATGTCATAAACCTTTTGGAAGACTATATAAATAGAAAATCATGGTGAAAGGAAGGTGTATCTGAGAGTTAATTCAGAAGATCTAAATAGAGGCAGAGTCCAAGGAATAACTTTTAAACATTCACATGAAGTGAGGTTGGAAGGGAGGCGAAAGGGAGGATTAAAGTCCTCTATAGGTTGGAGCTAAAACAATAGAGAGTTGCAACTTCCTCAAGTTGATGCTTGAAAATAGAGGATTGGAGTCCTCTATATGTTGGAGCCTGATCTACAAGGAGTTGAAATTTCCTTGAGTTGGTGCTTGAAAATGGGGGATTGATGTTTCCTTGAGTTGGTTCTCAAAATAAGGGATTTTGGTGTCTCCTACAAGTTGTATATTGTAAATGAAATATATTTTTTATGATTTTTAGATTTAAATTTTGTATATTTTATAGTCTTGTTGATAAATTGTTATGGTTAATAAATTTAAATAATTAAAGAATTGATTAAAATTGTGAAAAATAAGAAATATTTATTCACCCCCCCTCTCAGTATTGATGAACATTTCAAAAATTGGCATCAGAGCAAGGTTCCTTCACCACAATGTAACCACTAGAAGTTAAATTATAAGAAATCACAATGGATCAACAAGAAGGAATTTCCTCTAACAAAGCACCATTGTTCAAAGGAGATGATTATGCATTTTTGAGTATAAAGATGATAAGTTGCATAATTGATCTTCGATGTGATTTTTGGTTATCTATGGTAAATGGGTATAAAGAACCACCTATTGCACCTTCAAACGCTACTGCAAACAAACTATGTAATAATAATTCAAGGGTTGTTAATCCAATTATGGCTAGATTAGAAAACTGTATATTTGTAAAAGTGATGCATTGTAAATAAGCAAAAGAAATTTAGGACAAAATTCAAATCATCTATGATGGAGATGCCAAAGTAAAACAAAAAAAAACTTCAAACATACAGAGGTTTGTTTCAAGTTCTGAAAATGAAAGAGGAAGAGAACATTGCAAAATATTTTCAAAGAGTGGATGAAATTGCCAATTCAAGTATGTCTCTGGGAGAAGATATAGAAGAAAATTGTTTTTCAAAAAGTGTTGATATCATTTCCAATTAGATATTACTCCAAGGTATCTACCTTGGAAGATCAATAAAACCTTGATGAACTTCATGGGATTATTATAGCCTATGAAATGAGAACACGGCAAGAAAGGCCATAAAAAATGGAAACATCCTTAAAATTCTCGAAAGAAACAAAGCACCATGAGTATGTACCAAATGAAAAACACTCATACATATCATATGAAGAAGAGGCTAACTTGGTAAGGAAACTCAAGAAAGGGTCTAGGAAATACAAAGGGAATTTACCCCTCAAATGTTTCAACTATGGAAAAGTTGAGCATTTCTCCTCCAAATGTCCCTCTCCAAAATAGTAGGATAGTCATGATGAAGAAAATCATAACCATAAATATTATAAAAAGGGAAGAACTAGAAATAAGAAGAAATTCTACAAGAAAAAGAAAAACGTTTTTTCCAAAGAAGATAGTAGTTCTTCTTACACGAGTCAAGATGACAAGACAAAGCTTCTATTTATGGGCATAGAAAATAAAACTAGTAATACTAAGGATAATACTGGAAATGAAGGAAATTTTGAAGTTGAAGGAAAAGTATAACTTGAAGAATAACTTATTAGTGCTCTCAAAGAATTGAGAAAATATAAAAGGAAGAACAAATCATTAAGAGAACAATTATTAGAATATAAAGAAGAACAAAAATAAAGAGAAAAGGAAGTTTCAAAAGTCATCAAGGAATTAGAACAAATCATTAATGATTTGAAGATTCAACTCCAGGAAACTAAAAGAATTGAAGAGGTCATAAGTAAACAACTAAATGAAAAGTAACGAGAGTGTGAAAAGCTAGAGGCTGAAATTGTTCTTCTGAAAAAGGAACTTGAGAAAGGAAATAAGAATCAAGATTTGAAAATAGTTCAAAAACATGGAATGATATATTAACAATCAAATACCATATAACAATAATTCATGGTTGGGGTATGATCAAAATAAGCTTGATAAAGGCTCAAACACTACAACACATAAATCTAATAAAAGTCCAAATAGTTATGCAATTTCCCTCTAAAGAACCTTCAAAAAGGAATAAAACAATATAAAGACTGATCCTAATCAACATATATCTTCTCTCCCTTCAAAAGAAAATGAATATATAAGGAACAAAATTACAAGAATAACTTCCCCAAAAAGATATCAACCTCTCTTTCTTGGCTATTGCTTTTCTTGAAATAATTTTGGGAACAAAGCATTAGGTTGTAGAACTTATGAAAATAACAATCATAGAAGTACTCAAGGACATGTCTATAAGAACAACAAGAATAATAGTAATCACGAGAATATAAACTATAATTCATTCTCTCCATTACAAGATTACAATATTGAATACTACAAATGAAACAATTATGATTGCAAAGCTAGTAATTGTATACTACCAAAGAATCCCATGAAGACTTCCAACATTCAAGAAGAAAATAGAAGAAGACATGGAAAGAAAAACAAATAGAAAAAAATGAAAAAAAAAATGTAAGTTAGCCTTATATGATAAAAATAAAAGAAACCAATGGTATTTTGAAAGTGGATGTTCAAAGCATGTGACTAGAGATCAAGACAAATTTCCCAGTTTGAAAAGGAAAGAAAAAGGAAGGGTTACATTTCGAGATGATGTCTCTTCAAAGATACATGCAAAGGGTACATTCAATGTGGGGAATAACAGAGCTAAAGCATAAAATGTGTTATTAGTTGAAAACTTGAATCCTAATATCCTCGGTGTGAGACAAACATGTGATTAACAACACAGACTCATATTTGACCCTCAAAAATGTGAAATTAAAAAAGAAGGTTCAAGGAAATTAGTGGTTATTGCACCAAGGACACCAAGCGATCTATATATATTAAACATAGAAGAAGAAAAATGTTGCATGGGTAAAGTAGATGAAAGTTTTCTATGGAACAGAAGAATGGGACACATAGGCTTTGATAACTTGATAAAAGTTAGTAAAAATGAAGCTATGAAATATATGCCAAACATTATAAAACCTTCAAATTTTGTCTCTAAGCACTGCCAACATGGAAACAAGACAAAAGTAAGATTCAAGACAAAAGAATAATCTACATCAAAACCATTATAAATTGTTCATATTGACTTTTGTGGACCAACTAGAACTAAAAGAATACAAGGTGAACATTATTTCATCTTATTCATTTATGACTATACAAGAATAACTTGGGTATCATTTCTCAAAGAAAAATCAGAAGCATTTGAAAAATTTTAAATCTTCAAATAACATGTTGAAAATGAGACTGACATCAAAATTAAGTGCCTAAGATCATATAACAGAGGGTAATCTACCTCAAATGATTTCAGCAAGTTTTGTGAAACACGTGGAATTAAAAGACACTTTTCAGCTAAAAGAACTCCTCAACAAAATGGAGTAGTTGAAAGGAAAAATAGGATTGTTCAAGAAGCATCCAGAACTATGTTAAATGAATCCAAACTCATAGATATATATTGGAGAGAGGCATTGTATATAGTTGTATACATACTCAACAAAGAACAACTTAGATTTAACCATGACAAAAAACCATATGAGTTGTGGTTTGGCAGACCAACATTAGTCAAACACTTTAGAGTATTTGGGAGCAAAGATTATATTAAGAGAGATGATGATAACCTAGGAAAATTTGATTCCACATCAAATGAAGGCATATTTCTTGGTTACACATCCAATGGAAATGCCTACATATGCTATAACCGGAGGCTGCAAAAAATTATGGAAATTGCAAATGTAAAAGTGGATGATCTAAAATGAAGAAGATTCAAATCTCAAGATAATTCACACTTTGATGAATTAATAGGAAGTGATGATGATGATGAAGAAAATGGAGAAACACAAGAAAAAGAATCACAAAGTAAAGAAGAAAAATAATAGGAAGAATCCCCAAGACAAGATGCAAAAGAACCATCAAGGAGAGTACACATAAATCATCTTGAAATTCAAATACTTGGAATCCAAAGTCTTGTAGTTGAAACAAGAAGAAATAGAACATATAAATAAGAACAAGAAATTGTCTCCATGATAGAACCTAAAAAATTTGCAGAAGCCAGCAAATATGAAGATTGGATCAAAGCCATGAATGAAAAGCTTGATCAAATAGAGAAAACTCAAACCTGGGAGCTTGTCCCAAGACCAAAAGACAAAACAGTGGTAGGGACCAAATGGATTTAAAAAAATAAAGTTAATAAATATGGTCAAGTTATAAGGAATAAAGAAATATTGGTGTGCAAAGTGATGTAGCGAAACCAAGTATCTCTATCAGAGGTAATATTTTTTGGAACCCCATGAAATCTAACAACTTCTAAAAAAAACAATTATGCCACCCATGATGCATCACTAGTTTTCTTGCAAACAATGAAATGGGCCATTTTAGAGAACCTATCAACAACCAAAAAAATAGAATCATTACCTCACTCTGTGTTTGGGAGCCCCAACACAAAATATATGCTCGTATATGTCCATGGACCTGTGGGAACTGGTAGTGGTATATACAACCCTATGTTCTGTGAGTTTCCTTTAGACATTTGACAAATTCAACATCATGCCACATACCTGGTTATATATTTTTTCATCTTCAAACACTAATAATTATTTTTGATTAAGGATAGCATCTTATCCTTTCCAAAATTTCCTTCCAAACAACTATTGTCAAGGTCTCTAATAATATTTTACCTCATTGAACCAATTGGGATGCATAGTTGTTTTCCTTTGAAGAGGTAGCCATCTTGCATAAAATATTCACCTTCATTAAGATCAATGTTCCCAATGACGAGATTCTTCAACTATTCCACAATCTCTCAAAAATCATTATCAGATATAGATATCCTTTAATGTAGCAAACCCAATTACTTGATTTTACATGGTTTTCAAAATAATAGTGCACCGACTCAAAGCATCTCCAACTTGATTCTATAGTCCTGATTTGTGCTTCAAAACAAAGGTGTAACCTTGTAATAAAGAGACCCTTTTTTAATGTTTATTGCTTAATTTCTTTTGAGTTTTTCAATATTTTAATGCAATATGATCGATAAATAACAAAAAATCTTTTATCACTAGATAATGCCTCCAATGTTGCACTTCTTTCACAATTGCATAAAATTCTACATGATATGTGGAGTATTTATTTCTCACCTCATTCAATTTTTCACTAAAGAATGCAATTGGTCTACCTACTTGGCTAAGTACATCTCCAATGCCTACACGTGAAGCATCACAATCTAACTCAAACGATTTATAAAAATTCAGTAAAGCTAATATGGGTTCCTTAGTTACCTTCTTCTTCAGAAAATTAAAAATTTCCTCAACTTCATTGGTCCACATGAATGTCTTGCCTCTGGTGCAATCTGTTATGGGTGCTACAATACTGCTAAAATTTCAAATAAATATTCTGTAAAAGGTGGCCATCCCATGAAAAATTCTTACCTATGTGATGCTCTTGGGACTAGGCCACTCCAAAATTGCTCAGACCTTCTCTGAATCCATATTGACTCCCTCTGCTAAGATGAAAAAACCAGGGAACACCAAACTTTCTTACATGAAACTACATTTCTTTAGGTTTTCATAAAGTTGATGTTTTCTCAATGCATCCAATATAATCTTTAAATGCTACAAGTGATCTTCTTTTTTGTTACTGAAAACTAGGATGTCATAAAAATACACAACAACAAACTTACCAATATAAGGTCGAAGAACAATATTCATCTGCTGCATGGAAGTGCTAGGAGCATTGGACAGCCCAAATGACATCACCATCCATTCGTATTCCATCCTTGGTCTTGAAGGAAGTTTTCCATTCATCCCCATCGTGAATCCAGATCGGGTGGTATCCACTTCACAAATCAATCTTACTGAAATATTTATCTATGGATAGCACATCCATCATGTCATCCAATCATGCTATAGGAAACCTATACTTGATGGTAACTTTATTGATTTCTCTTCTATCTGTGCACATCTTCCATGTATTATCCTTTTTTGGACTCAACAATGCTGGTACATCACATGGACTCATGATTTCTCTTACCAAACCTTTATTTATGAATTTCATCACTTGTTAGTTGAGCTATGCATGTTTTGTAGGACTCATCCTATAGGCTTCCTAATTAGGTAAAGATGATCTTGGGATCCAATCAATGTGATTTTGAGTATCCTTGTTTGGTAAAATACCATCAGGTAGTTCATTAGGGATAACATCAACATATTCTTCTAGTAACTTGGCCACTTCAGTAGGAATTTGTATGTCTTCCACAACTCCTTTTTTTCACAATTAATGCATAGTGGAATCTTGTTGTATTTTTTGCCTTAACAAACTCTCTTTATGACAACATATTCTCAATTTTTCCCTCATCCTTAAGGGGAAATAAGATGAATTTCGATCTATCCTTCCAAAAGGTGTAGGTATTCTTTCCTCCATCATGCATGACTTTTCTGTCATATTTCCAAGGCCTCCCTAATAAAAAATGGCATCCATCCATTCGAATGACATAACACCATACTTCATATTTATAAGTCTTATCAATGGAAAACTTGATCAAACATCTTTTATTAGTGGTGACTTCATTCCCCTTTTTGAACCATGCAATTCGATAAGGATGGAGATGTGTTTCACGATGAAATTTCAACTTATCTACCATCTATTTAGAAACTATATTCTCATAACTGCCACTATCAATAATAACTTGACATACCTTTTCCCCAGAAGTGCATCTGGTTCGAAAAACATTTGTTAAAAGACAAGAATATTCATTGTCGCTACCCTACCTTTTTTTTGGGGGGGGAGTCACCATTGACCACCATATCATGAGACTCTCCCCCATATTAGGTGGGACTTCAGATTCAACTCCTTCTTCATTCTCAGCTTGGACCAAGTTCAAACTAGGTTGTTTCCTTTTCTTTGAGTCTTGCATGCTATAAATTGCGCATTCAAATGTTGGATGACCCTCTACACCACACCTGAAACACACATATGGGCCTCATCTTCCACCACCATAACCTCTACCCCTAAGAAATCCTCTTCCTCATGGTTGATTCAGGTTACATTTTTGAGTATATTATTCTTTCTCAACTCCTTGGGATGATTCACCTCTGTCATATTTAAAACCACCTTGTCAAGCATACGATGTACCCCTCCTTTATCTTCTATTAGTTTGAGAAAATTGTCAGTTTAGCTTTTCCTAAGCCTTTAAGGATAATTTATATGCCTCTTCCATGCTTTGAACTCTATGCATGATTAGTTCATCTTGAATAAGAATTTAAAAAAAAATCACATACCTTGCAACCAATATCTCATTAATTTCCTGGTCATTGACATTAATGGACAACTAATAAAAATCATTTGTGAGTTATGACATGGTGGATAGGTTCTGATTCAATTTCTTAAATAAAAAAAAAAAAATTATGGTCATAGTCTAGAGGAAAAACAAATTCTCGCAATTTTTTTCCATCTTGCTCTAGGTATTAATTTTTTTATTTTCCTTTCCTTACTATGTCTTGTTGCACGTGATACCACCAGATCATGGTGTGATGCTTCATCTTGGTGCATGAAAATTTCACCTTCTTTTCCTCTGGCATAGGTTTCCATTCAAAAAAATTACCCATGGTGTTCAACCAAAATATTAACTCCTATGGTTTAATATTCCATGCATATTCTGGAACTTCCATATTGATCCTATCATTTCTCCCTTATAGAACCATCATCATCCTTTATTCAAAAGACACACGCTCTAATTTTTCTTCTTCGTGTTCTTCATGTTCTATATGTTGATCTACATTTCCTTGGTTTGTCTCCTCATCAGACAGTTCTCTTTGTATTAATCTCTGACTAGCTAGCATGCTTGTAAGATATTCTACTTTACTTTGGAGGTTTTTCATATCTTTGTGCATATGAGAAAGATCTTCTCTTCCTCTTCCTCTCCCAACCATCTTCCCACTCTGATACCAAATGATGTAGCCAAACCCTGAGATTCATTCGCAAGATCAAATAAAACATGAAAACATAGGAGAATGGAAAAATAACTCTCTTTTATTCCTTCTCCATCCTAACTATTACAATTGAAGTTCAACCCCTTATCACTGTTATCTGGGATTTTCAAAAACAACTAAATTTAGAAAATTCTCGCATGACTCTAAAACTTACCATTAACTAAGAGCTAACTAGCATGACACTATTTTTGAACTTGATTTTTCTAATTAATCTCATAAACTAAGAGATAATTGAGAATTAAAAAATAAAAAATTCTCGTAAAAACACTAAAACCCCAATTTGAGGCCTTATATATAGGAATTTGGACCTTAAAAAGTGTCGAAACAATGTTCAATTGAATATATTGGATCGACACATAAATTGGATCGACACATAAGTGAACGCTTAGAGATGCAACTCCCAATAAAATTTCATCTCAAATGGATAATTATGTCAAAAGTTATGACCCTCTGAAAATCCCTGAAAAATCCCTACATCACAAAGGATATGCTCAAGTAGAAGGGATTGACTTTGAGGAAACATTTTCCCCAGTAGTTAGATTATAATCTATCAAAATGTTTTTGGCATTTTCATGTTTTAAAATCTTTAAAATATATCAAATCGATGTGAAATCTACATTCTTAAATGGAAATTTAGAGGAAGAAGTTTATAAAGAAATACCTGAAGGATTTATGTTATCAGAAAATCAAGAGTATGTTTGTAAATTAAAAAAAGCATTGTATGGTCTCAAACAATCTCCCAGAGCATGGTTTTAAAGACTTGATAATCATATACAACATCAAGGATACAAAAGGGGAGCTATTGACTGTAGTATTTATAGTAAAATTGAAAATCAGAATATAATTATTGTTGTAGTATATGTGGATGATATCATGTTCAGAAGTTATTTAAACCCTCTAAGAAAGCAATTTTATACAGAAATGAGAAAATAATTTGAAATGTCAATGGTTGGTGAACTAAAATTCTTCTTGGAATATCAAGTCTCACATTCATACAAATGCATATTCATATCTCAAACCAAATATATTAAAGAAATGTTGAGGAAATTTCAAATGGAAGATTGTAAACCTATGACAACACCTATGATTACAGGATGCAAGATAAGAAAAGATGATGAAACACTAAAAGTGGACCAAACCATCTACAGATAAATGTTTGGTATCCTATTATATGCAACAACAACAAGACTAGATATCATGCAAGTTGTAGGATTAGTGATGAGATTTCAATCTGCACCTAAAGAAACTCATATGAAGGAAATGAAAATTATTTTCAGATATCTCAAAGGAACATTGGACTTTGGATTATTGTATCCAAAAGAAAAAGAATTCACATTAACTGCATATACCAATGTAGATTAGGTATCAAGTATTGATGATATAAAGAGAACTAGTGGAGGAGCATTCTTCCTAGGAAAATGTCTTGTGTCATGGCTAAGTAAAAAGCATCCCTCCATATCACTATCTACAATATAAGTTGAATATATTGTTGTTTCATCCTATTGCACTCAAGTAATTTGATGAAACAAACTATATAAGACTTACAATTAAAGTACGATCGTCCAATTATTCTTAACTGTGACAATACCAATGTTATGAAACTTTCTAAAAATCATGCCATGCACTCAAAAACCAAGCATATCCCAATTAAATTTTATTTTTTAAGGGAACAGGTTTCTCTAAAAATGGTTAAAGTGGAATATGTGGATACTAAAGAATAGATCATAGATCTATTCACAAAACCTCTTCCCAAAATTATGTTTGAAAACCTTAGACAAAAATTGGGGGTAATCTACATATCTAATTAAATTAGAAAATGATTACATGTACAGGGGGAGTATAACCTCAAGGGGAGCAAGGAAATATCCCTTCTCCCATTACCTTCAAAGGGGGAGAATAAATAGTAAAACCTAGTTAAGATTAAAACACATTTTTTACTTTGTTGCCATTAATGCCAAAGGGGGGGAATGTTGGACATGGTTTTATGGTGTTGGCATTGATGTCAAAGAAACGTTAATATGGTCAATGTTGGACATGGTGTTATGGAGTTGGCATTGATGTCAAAGAGAGTCAATATGGTCATCATTATAAATGGATAATTCGATATGGATCCATACAGGTCATAGATGGAGAAATTAATAAGACATGGTTTATTAAAAGTGGCATTGGAAATGAGAAATGCCTAAGAAAAACTTGAATATATCATCCTTGAATATATAATTGGAAGAAAATTCCACATGAACATAAAAAAGAAGTTATTGTGTTCTAAATAACGAGGGAAAAACAACACAATCTGGTGCTCAATGAAATTTTTGTATGAAAACATCTATCAAACATCTTGGACCTTCAATGATCTAGAAAATATAACATGTTTGTAGTGCTTGCAGAGAAATAGCCATAACCCTGATACAAGGTTTGAGAAACTGAAGGTTTCAAGCTATCATCTTCATCATAGGTGTGAAAAAAACACAAGGATGTAACACCCTGTTTCCCCCAGTCTGTAACAATAACTATTCTGGCCAAGAACTATGGCAGACTCAAAGATGTGAATGTGTGATTTTGAATGGACCTTAGCATAAAGGGTTGACAAATGTAAATAATGTTATGAATATATGTTGCAGGATTGTTGGGAGGTGGATGTGCTGAAAAGAGACCATGATGGTTGATGAAAGGTGGTGGAAGGCACTTGGAATGGTGGAATTAACTTCCATCGAAACCAATACCGCATTTGGTCTTCACTGGCCCCAAAATGAATTACTCACTAGGTTGGTAGGTGAAGAGGCTCATCATGAGTTAATGAGGGATGGGGGTTAATCGCCCATTTGGGTAAGCCTCAAACCTGACCACCACGGGGAAGTTCATGCCACATGCAACCTCACCGGAAAAGAAAAGGTAGGAAAGAGGTGTGGAGGGCAGGGGGGAAATTGTGACAGAGATCGCAAGAGGGGAGAAATTGGAAGGACTCTGGAAAAATTATACAGAGTGATTGATAAGTGGAGAAAAGGAGAGTAACCTTCATTCTTAACTTCTGACGAATAGAGACTTAGTCTCACAACATCATGGTCTAAGCTTGGGGGTGGCTAGTGGCAAATCCATTCGGAATCGATGAGCCTACAGTTGGGTGGAAATGAGTACCCCTCTCAGTAGTTGCATCAAACCTGGTGTTTTTTCCGATAAGTGTTATATCTCGTATCTTGAAATTAATATTCTGACATGTAATACTGTCTTTATAGTGTTTTGATTAGAAATGGTGGCTGTATGCTTATATTGGAAAGACCACCTATGGCTTATATATATATATGTGTGTGTGTGTGTGTGTGTGTGTGTGTGTGTGTGTGTGTGTGTTTTGAATGGATTCAGTTTTCAAGTCTATTCTTGGGAAATTTATTCCCTTAATTGTCTCAAGTAATCCCCTAGATAGATCTCCCCACAGGGACACCCTTTTCAAAAGTTTACCCAAGGATCTACTGGAGGATTTTATGGTGTAAGTCTTAAAACCATGCACAAGAGAGAATGGTCCTCTTAGGCTTCAACATTTAGGCATTTCGATACCTGGAACACCCAAGGGCGAGTTCCCTTGTACTTGAAAGTCCCAAAATCTTGACTTTCTAAATCCCGAAACAATAGCGTGCAGGTAAGTCATGATATTTCGGCATTTTGGTACCTGGAATACCCAAGGGCGAGTTCCCTTGTACTCGCAAGTTCTGAAATCCTAAATTGCGAAATCACGAAATGATAATGTGTAGGCAAGTCACAATATTTCGGCATTTCGGTTTCTGGAATACCCAAGGGCGAGTTCCCTTGTACTCGAAAGTCCCGAAATCCCAACTTTCAAAATCCCAAAATGATAGCGTGTGGATAAGTCCCAATATTTTGGCATTTTGGTACCTAGAATACCCAAGGGTGAGTTCCCTTGTACTCACAAGTCCCGAAATCCTGACTTGCAAAATCCCAAAACGATAGCATGCAGATAAGCCATGATATTTCGGAATTTCGGTACCTGAAATACCCAAGGGTGAGTTCCCTTGTACTCGCAAGTTCCAAAACAGTGAAGTATGTATAGAGTTTGGTGTTTCGAAGTTTTGGCTCCTAGGAAACTTAGGTGCGAGACCTCCTATCATCGCATATCCTGAAATCCCAATGGAGGAAATCTCGAAATAGTGAAGTATGTATACAGTCTGGTGTTTTAGAGTTTTGTCTCCTGGGAAACCTAGGTGTGAGACCTCCTATCATCGCATATCCCGAAATCTCAATGGAGTAAATCTTGAAATAGTGGAGTATGTTTAGAGTTTGGTGTTTCAGAGTTTCAGCTCCCGGGAAACCCAGGTGCGATACCTCTTGTCGTCGCATATCCCAAAATACCGATGGAGGAAATCCTGAAACAGTGAAGTATGTTTAGAGTTTGGTGTTTCAAAGTTTTGGCTCTCAGGAAACCCAGTTGCGAGACCTCCTATAATCGCATATCCCGAAATCCTGAAATAGTGAAGTATGTTTAGAGTTTGGTGTTTCTAAGTTTTGGCTCTCAGGAAACCCAGGTGCGAGACCTCCTATCATCGCATATCCCAAAACCTCGATGGAGGAAATCCTAAAACAGTGGAGCATGTTTAGAGTTTGGTGTTTTAGAGTTTCAGCTCTCGGGAAACCCAGGTGTGAGACCTCCTGTCGTCGCATATCCCGAAATCCCAATGGAGGAAATCCTGAAGGGTAGAGCACCAAACTTATTCTGGGTTGTTGTTAATCTTGATAAGCAGTTAGGCCCATTTCAGGTTTCGGCCCTTCGAAAGTCAAGAGAGCAAGGGATCACTTGCCTTACGACTCCTCATATCACGATAGTAGAAGTGACTTCTCGGTAAGGACTGTGGGCATAGCCATAGTCATATGAGGGACTTTAAAGGGAAAGGAGGGTCTGCGCTAGGCTCCTTAGGATCTCAGGGAGTGTTGTCCCTCAAGAATAAGGAAAGAAGGCCGAAATTTTTTCTAGCCGCATGGTGGGTGTGTTACAAATTGGTATTAGAGCATGGTTACAACACTTGGCCTGCTTGGGTTCACGAACGAATTGCGCAAGAGCTCCATTCGAAACACTCCTAAAAGGAGTAACCCCCTGTCTTAACCTTCTTAATCAAAATTCAAAGTTAAGAATGAAAACTCCTATTTTGTGTGTGTGCATGTGAAAAATATTAATTATGTACTGGTTAAAAATGGATATAAATATTGACTAACAACTAACATTTTTTTTCTTTTGCACACAAAGCGGAAGATCAACTGCAGGAAATTGTACACATAGAGAATGGTGACTCACCATGAAGTGGGGGAGGGCTCCCACAATAGAGATGAATATTCTGACGAAAGGAGGGTGGTAAAGACCCCTCTATATCTAGCTGACACTATAAGGAGCCTCATGGTCGAATTACAAAGCTACAAGGCTGACAATGAGAGGATGATGAAAGAACAAGAGAAGAAAACAGAGATTAATGCAGTTTTACTATAGAGCTTATCCGACCTACAAAGAAAAATGCAGCATGAACTTGAGGTACAAAAACATGGTCATATCAATGGCCACACTGAGAGGAGCACCTCGAAAAAGGTCCATCCCAGAGGTAAAGAACCAGCGGCGAATGATTCCTCTGGGAAGGAAGCTAGAGGTTCAGAGGGCTCTTCTAGCAGCAGAACTAGTTCTTATTCCTGAAGAGGATAGAAGAAGCGAAAGCTTTTCAAAGGTCATAAATTCAAAGAATTCAGGAAGGCCAAACCACCCTCCTTCGATGGTGAAAAGAAGGGAGAGGAAGCAGAGGCCTGACATCTTGGACTAAAGAAGTATTTTAGAGTCCATGACTTCTCAGAAAATTTGAAGGCTCGAGTGGCCACCTTCAACTTGAACAGAAAGGCTTCCATTTGGTGGGAAGACCTTAAGAATGTGAAAGGGGTTCGTGAAGAGGACCTTTCATGGGAATGGTTTGAGAAATACTTCTGAAAGAAGTATCTGTCGGAAAAATATTTCGATGAAAAGACCAAACAATTATATGAACTCAAACTAGGGCAACTCACTATAGAGGAATATGTCAGCAGATTCCTCGAGTTACTGAGGTATGTACCTTATATAAAAGAAGAAAAGGCCAAGGTGTAACGTTTCATCAATGGAATACCTAAGGACTATCAGAACAGAATTGAATTTGATGAACCAAAGACTCTAGAAGGCACTATCCGAAAGGCAAGATATTTTCATGAACAGTTTGGACATCGGATAGAATCTCGCGAAGGCTAGAAACCGAAGAATGGTTCAGGATTTCAGAGAAAGGGGATTAAATCCCCAAGATTTAAGAACTATAAGAAGAACTCGAGGATGAGCTTCCCAACCCAAAGTGTACACCAGCAGAAATTTCCCTCCTTTGGCAGAAATAAACTTTTGGATCTATACCAATGAAGGCTGATAACCCAAAGAGAGAACCGTTGAAATGTTGGGGTTACAGAGAATAACATCTACTGAGAGACTGTCCACACTGACAACAGAATAGTCGGAGAATTTACAACATCCAGGAAGCTACCACCGTCAATGATGTGGCCAGAAGTGTGCCGCAAATTAATGCAGCCTTGGATAATAACCAAGCCAACCACCAAGATTTAGTGGTGGAAATAGAAGGTATGATTTCCAACCATCTAATGTCTATTCTGATTGACCTTGGTTCAAACTTGAGTTATATATCCCCTAAGACTGTTGATAAGTATAAACTACAACCACATAAACCTACCAAGCCATGGTTGGTACAGTTAGCCACTGACACCAAAGGAAGGGTAGCAAAGGTCATACTAGCCTGCCATTTAATGTTGGGTGAATTCCCCACCCAAGCAAATCTTAAACTATTACCCCTAGGATCATATGATCTATTGATTGGTATGGACTGGCTAGCCACCCATAAAACCAGATTGGACTGTTACCATAAAACCTTAGAATGTGTAAGTAAAGAAGGAAAAAGGATAACCCTTCAAGGGATCTGAAAACCTGTCTCGGTGAGACAAATATCATCTCTACAAATGAGAAGGTATTGCTGAAAAGGATGACCCATATATGCAATACAGGTGTTGAAAACAATTGAAGACGACAAACCAAGCCTCAAAGACCACCCTACCCTGAGAGAATACAGAGATGTATTTCCAGAAGAGGTGCCGAGTCTACCTCCGAGGAGGGACATTAACTTCTTGATATAACTTTCATTGGGAGTGGTGTTGGTGTCTAGGACACCCTACTAGATGAGCACACCTAAATTAGTTTAACTCAAATTGCAATTGAGAGAAATGATGGATAAGGGATTTATCTGGCCCAACGTGTCTCCATGGGGAGCACCAATCCTATTTGTGAAAAAGAAGGATGGTACCCTTAGATTGTGTATAGATTATAGACAACTCAATAAGGTAACCATAAAGAACAAGTACCCCTTGCCCAGGATCGATGACCTGTTCGATCAATTGGGGGGTGCGTCTATTTTCTCAAAGATTGACTTGAGGTCGGGATACCATCAAGTCTGAATCAAGGGTGAAGACATCCATAAAACTGCCTTGCGGATGAGGTATGGTCACTATGATTTTGTGGTAGTGTCATTTGGGTTAACCAATGCCCCTACCACTTTCATGTGCTTGATGAACAATGTACTCAACAAATTCCTAGAAAAATTTGTGCTGGTTTTTATCGACAACATATTAATTTACTCCAAGAATGGAGAAGAGCATGAAGAGCATCTTAGACTTGTGCTACAAGTGCTAAGAGAACATCATCTCTAATCCAAATTCAGCAAATGTGAATTCTTCCAGAAGAAAATACATTACTTAGGCGATGTCCTATCTGAAGAAGGAGTAGCAGTAGACCCTGAAAAAATCAGGTCTATCATGGAATGACCTACCCCAAAGGATGTTTTGAATATCATATCCTTTATGGGATTAGCAGGATACTATAGGAGATTTATAAAATGATTCTCCAAGATTGGTTGTCCAATCACTGCCCTCCAGAAGAAGGGGACATAATTCACATGGACACAAAAATGTGAAGAAAGATTTCAAACCCTGAATCATCTACTAACCCACGTACCTGTGTTGAAGATTGTTGTTCCTAAAGCTGACTTTCTCATGTGAACAGATGTCTGTAAGGAAGGGCTCAGAGGAGTCCTTATGCAAGGAGGAAGTGTGGTCTGCTATGAATCTTGAAAATTGAATGAGCACTAAGTCAACTATGTGACCCATGATCTAGAGTTGGCTGCCATAGTGTATGCCTTGAAAATGTGGAGGAATTACATCCTGGGAAGAAAATTTGTACTTATGACAGACCACTGTGGATTGCGATCTCTATTTGACAAACCAAAGCTCAATGCCATACAAGCTAGGTGGATGGCCCTCCTCAGAAAGTTTGATTTTGAAATCAAACATATTAAGGGAAGGGAAAATAGGGTGGTTGATGCCCTTAGCAGGAGCATGAAAACAATTCACCTGGCCACGGTGAGCACCTATGAGATGGATGTCAAGGAAAGAGTCAGAAATGCACAAGAGACAGACACATTCTTCCAGACCATGACCTCGTACCTGCAGAAAAAACCCACAGAGATAAAGTATGGAAGCTACAATATGATGGAAGGAGGTCTGCTCACTTATCGAAGTAGATTGTATATCCCAGATTGTCATGACTTGAAGAGGTTCATACTGAATGAACTACATGAAAGACCTTATTCTGGTAATCCATGATATTAGAAAATGATCACGACCACTAGGAAACAATTCTATTGGCCTGGGTTGAAGAAAAACATAGCCGAGTACCTAGCCAAATGCATTGAAATCCAACAGGTAAAAGCAGAACACTGACACCCAACAAGATTATTACAACCTCTGCCAATCCCGTATTGGAAATTGGAAACCATCTCCATGGATTTCATCACTGGATTACCAACCTCGACTAGAAAAAATGATGCCATCATGGTAGTGGTGGATAAATTGAGCAAGTCCTCTCATTTTATCCTCGTCAAGTCAACTTGTAAGGCAATAAACATTGCCAACGTATTCATGAAGAATATATTCAAACTGCATGGTATGCCGAAAGAGATCGTGTCTGACAGAGACACGAAATTTACTTCCAACTTTTGGAGATCACTAATTGTTGGTTTGGAGACCAAGTTACTATTTAGCACAACCTATCACCCTCAAATTGATGGACGGACAGAATGAGTGAACCAAATACTAGAAGACATGCTAAGAATGCATGTAATGCATCAACCTAAGAAGTGGGAAGACTACCTTCCACTGGTGGAATTCGCCTACAACAATGGCTACCAAGAATCCTTAAAGATGAGTCCCTTCTAAGTCCTATATGGTAGGCCATGCAACACTCTTGTTGGAAGAAATGGAACAACACGTGACTTAGATAAAAAAAAACACGAAGGTCAATCAGAATCGACAGAAAAGTTACGTCGACCAAACGAGAACCCCAAGAGAGTTCAATACAGGAGACCATGTATATCTTAGAGTTAGGCCCAAGAAGAGTTCCTTCAAAATGGGAGCTTGTGCCAGATTGGCACTTCGGTATTGTGGACCCTTTGAGGTTCTAGATAGAGTGGGACCTATAGCCTATAGGCTAGCACTTCCTCCCACAGTAAAAGCACATAATGTTTTCCATGTTTCATTATTGATTAAATATGTACATGATTCTAATCATATAATTGACTAGTCTGTGATCCAGGTGGAACCAGAGGGATAATTCCTACCAGAACCTCAATGCATACTGGACAATAAGGAAACCATGCTCCAGAATCAAACCATTGCATAGGTCAAGGTGCAGTGGAGACATTTTGGCCCAGATGAGGTTACATGGGAAATGGAGGATGCCATGAAACATGCATATCCGATTTTGTTTACCTCTGTACATACATGTCATATTGATTGATAGAACATCGAGGATGATGTTCCTTTAAGGGGGAGGGAATTGTAACACCCTGTTTCCCCCAGTCTGTAAAAATAACTATACTGGCCAAGAACTATGACAGACTCAAAGACGTGAATGTGTGATTTTGAATGGACCTTAGCATAAAGGGTCGACGAATGTAAATAATGTTATGAACATATGTTGCAGGACTTCTGGGAGGGGGATGTGCTGAAAAGAGACCATGATGGATGATGAAAGGTGGTGGAAGGAACCTAGAATGGTGGCGTTAACTTCCACTAAAACCAATACCGTATTTGGTCTTCACTGGCCCGAAGATCAAGAGTGGCTCACTTGCCCCGAAATGAATTACTCGCCAGGTTGGTAGGTCAAGAGGCTCCTCATGAGTTAATGAAAGATGGGGATGAACCGCCCATCTGGGGAAGCCTCAGACCTGACCACCATGGGGAAGTTCATGCCACAGGAAACCTCACTGGAAAAGAAAAGGTAGGAAAGAGGTGTGGAGGGGGGGGATCGGTCGCGACAGAGATCGCAAGAGGGGAGAAATCGAAAGGACTCCGGAAAAATTATACAGAGTGATTGATAAGTTGAGAAGAAGGAGAGTAACCTTCATTCTCAACTTCTGATGAATAGAGACTTAGTCTCACAAAATCATGGTCTAATCTCGGGGGTGGATAGTGGTAAATCCATTCAAAATTATTGAGCCTACAGCTGGGTGGAAACGAGTACCCCTCTCAGCAGTTGCATCAAACCTGGCATTTTTTCTGATAAGTGTTATATCTCGTACCTTGAAATTAATATTCTGACATGTATGTTCATTGTTTGTGCAATTATGAATGATTTCAGTATAAGACTGCCTGTATGGTGTTTTGATTAGAAATGGTGGTTGTATGCTTATATTGGAAAGACCACCTATGGATTATATATATATATTGACTGCATGCTTATGTTGGAAAGACCACCTATGGATTATGTAAATATACATACAAATATATATATATATATATATATATATATATATATATATATATATATATATATATGTTTTGAACAGATTCAGTTTTCATGTCTGTTCTCAGGAAATTTATTCCCTTAATTCTCTCAAGTAATGCCCTAGATAGATCTCCCCACAGGGACACCCTTTTCGAAAGCTTACCCAAGGATATGCTGGAGGATTTTATAGCATAAGTCTTAAAACCCTGGACGAGAGAGAATGGTCTTCTTAGACTTCAACATTTCAGCATTTCGGTACCCGGAATACCCAAGGGTGAGTTCCCTTAAACTCGCAAGTCCCAAAATCCTAATATGCGAAATCCCAAAATGATAGCATGTTGGCAAGTCATGATATTTCAGCATTTCAGTACCCAGAATACCTAAGGGCGAGTTCCCTTGTACTCACAAGTCTCGAATCCTGACTTGCGAAATCCCAAAACGATAGCGTGTGGGTAAGTCACGATATTTCGGCATTTCGGTACCCGAAATACCCAAGAGAGAGTTCCCTTGTACTCACAAGTCCTGAAATCCTGACTTGGGAAATCTTGAAATTATAGCGCGTGGATAAGTCCTGATATTTCGGCATTTCGGTACCCGAAATACCCAAGGGCGAGTTCCCTTGTACTCGCAAGTCTCAAAATCCCGACTTGCAAAATCCCGAAACGATAGAGTGTGGATAAGTCACGATATTTCGGCATTTCGGTACCCAAGATTCCCAAGGGAGAGTTCCCTTGTACTCGCAAGCCCCGAAACAGTGAAGTATGTATAGAGTTTGGTGTTTTGAAGTTTCGGCTTCTGGGAAACCCATGTGCGAGACCTCCTATCGTTGCATATCCTGAAATCCAGATGGAGGAAATCCCGAAATAGTGAAGTATGTATAGAGTTTGGTGTTTTAGAGTTTTGTCTCCCTGGAAACCCAGGTGCGAGACCTCCTATCATCTCATATCTCGAAATTCCGATGGAGGAAATCCCGAAACAGTGGAGTATGTTTAGAGTTTGGTGTTTCGGAGTTTCAGCTCTTGGGAAACCTAGGTGCGAGACTTGTTGTCGTCGCATATCCCGAAATCCCGATGGAGGAAATCCTGAAATAACGAAGTATGTTTAGAGTTTGGTGTTTCGGATTTTCAGCTCCCGGGAAACCCAGGTGCGAGACTTCCTTTCGTCGCATATCCCGAAATCCCGATGGAGGAAATCATGAAATAGTGAAGTATGTTTAGAGTTTGGTGTTTCGAAGTTTCTTCTCCCAGGAAACCCAGGTGCGAGATCTCCTATCGTCGCATATCCCAAAATCCAGATGGAGGATATCTTGAAACAGTGGAGCATGTTTAGAGTTTGGTGTTTCGGAGTTTCGACTCCCGGGAAACCCAGGTGCGAGACCTCTTGTCGTCGCATATCCTAAAATCCCGATGGAGGAAATCCCGAAGGGTAGAGTACCAAACTTATTCTGGGTTGTTGTTAATCTTGATAAGCAGTTAGGTCCATTTCGGGTTTCGGCCCTTAGAAAGTCAAGAGAGAAAGGGATCGCTTGCTTGACGACTTCCTGTATCGCGATAGTAGAAGTTCCTTCTCGGTAAGGACTATGGGCATAACCACGGTCATATGAGGGACTTTAAAGGGAAAGGAGGGTCTGTGCTAGGCTCCTTAGGATCTCAAGGAGTGTTGTCCCTCGAGAACAAGGAAAGAAGGCCGAAAACGTTTCTAGCCCCGTGGTGGGTGTGTTACAAAGGAATTGTCAAGAGTCTCATTGTGAGCATTATATCACTGTACCAAGCCACATGAATCATCAAAACTAGAAATCAATGTTGATCATTCGATTAGAAAGGAAGCACAATTAGACAACCCAAATCAAATTCATGATTGAAATAGCAGTGAACAATGATGATTGATTGTTTCTCATTGGATCATAATGGAAGCATGATCAGACAACCTAAAATGAATTCATGATTCAAATAGCATGAATGTTAATTACCACAGGTGGACGCAAAAGTAATATTATAAAAAATTTAACTTTTCACATCTCAGCATTAAATTTCATCACTTTTTGGCTTGGTTATAATTAGATTTCATCCTTCAAATGAAAAATTCATTCGCTTTTTGGCTTGGTTATAATTAGAGTTCATCCTTCAAATGAAAAATTCATGTGGACCATCCACTCAATAGTTGATTAAATATGAACAGATGGTTTGATTTGCGCCTAGCCAAGACGCAACCATCCACTCAACACTTGATCAAGTCTAAACCATCAATTTAATTGGCTCCCAAGTAAGCATTGTTTTCACTCGCTCTCAGTCACAAGCCAAATTCATATGGAATATAAAGATATGATGGGTTCAAGTCATAACCGGGTTAGCACCTAGTTATATGGTATGGTCACTGGGTAAATAAAACAAGGGTCTTCGGGCTAGAGTATAGAACAGGTCTTGCACTCTATTTTTCTAGTTGTTGGTCAAAACATTTGCTCCTATGGGAAAATGGGGCCACAAATTAACACCTACACAAGGTTCGATACTTAAAGTGCACCCGATAGAAAATAAAAGATCGAATTTGATCCTTTGAAGGACTAAGGATGAAGTGGAAGTGTGGGGTTCTATTCTTCCTATTTAGTTAGGTAATTCTAAAGACCAAACAAAGGATTGAAAGTCATTTTCGACTTGGATCTTAGAACAGTTTTTATGCACAATGTTCTTGATGCAAATTCTAGAGAACATCCAGCAGAACAAAGTTCGCACTATTTTGTAGCAATTGTATAAATTCTGGTAATGTTGAAAAGGAAAACATCCAATGGAAGGTTCTTGGCTTACCGGTGCCAATTGAGAATATGATTCTTAATATAATTCTTCATAAAAGAGATTTTGAAGAGGGACAAAGGTCAGTCGATTACTTAAAAATGATAACAAAGGAATACATTTGTTCTTAATTTTTTTTTTTATTGTTATGAAGAGGCACATTGATTCATTACTCTTTTACAAAGAGACATAATGGTTCAGCGTCATACAACTTTTGGAAGAATTTATAAATAGAAAATCATGGTGAAAGGAAGGTGTCTCTGAGAGATAATTCAAAAGATCTAAACAGGATAGAGTCCAAGGAAGAAATTTGAAACATTCACATGAACTGAGGGTGGTTTTGATATTATGGTAGTTGCATGAGGTATTAACCTCCATGTGTAACCCTGAAAAGAATAGAATATTTCAGGAAGCAAGAAGAAACCCTAAAGCATTGGAGATAAAACTAGAAGACAAGTAGGCTAAAGGTAATATTTAATATTGAGTTTTTAGCCTCCATAATGAGAAGTCAGCCCAGACAAGTAAGGAGGAGCATTATAAATACAGGACGCCAGAGCTCATTTGACACACAGCCTGCAACTGTATAAATTTAGTTGTGAGCAAGTCTGGAGAGTAGCTGGAGTTGCAACTACTGCAACTTGTATTTTTAGTTTTAGTCTTGGACTCTCTCTTGGTTATGGTTTGGAATTTTTTCTTGGTTTGCTAACTCTGGAGAGTGATACACTACCTTGATTGGCTATTAGAACTGGGGTTTTCTTCCATAATTATTCTTTGTCAAGGTTAAGGTTCTCGGGGGTGGATTCAATCTATGGTTGGGTGACAATATTTCTATATTTTCTATGGTTAAACGAGCACACCTATTATTTCTAATAGGTTATGGGCCCACACTATCTTCAACCAGTCTAACCACTCGAAGATAGATTGGAAGGATTTTCTTAGTTATAGTTGCAGTTGCAGTCAAATTGTTTGTTGTAGAAACGAAACCCTAACCCTCTTCTTGAGGCACCTTAAGTGAAGAGATTGACCCGATTTTTGGATAGCCTAGTGCACCCTAACCTAGTGCACCTCCTAGTACTCTCAACAGGTTAATATGTCAAGTTTGATTTTTTGGTCAAATTCAAAGATTGACCAAGTCAAAGTCAAAAGGTTGACCAAGTGAAAGCATTCATGACTTACTCTATGACATCAAAAAACAAGTTAGAAGAAGATTCTAACTTCAGATCATGGAATACAAGGATTGACCTCATCCTTGCCAAAAATAAATTGTTGGATATCGTGAAAGGAAAGATCGTGGAACCACAGTTTGAAGAAGGAAAAGAGAAAGAATCTTAGAACGTTGCAGTTATGGAGAAGTTCAAGGACAATGACATCAATCTCATGAGTATCATAGTGGACTTTGTAAAAGACCACTTGATACCCTATATCTCTCATATTGACTCATCCAAGAAGATGTATGATTCCCTAACTAACCTATTCTCAGTCAGAAACATTGGACAAGTAAGGAGTCTGAAGAATGAGCTTCGTGACATGAAAATGAATGATGATGAAAGTATAACATCATACTTTGTGAGAATCTCTCAGTTAAGAGATCAACTACAAGCTATTGAACAAATAATTTCAAGGAACTGGTAAATATAGTACTCAATAGCCTTCCCAAGACATGGGATGCATTTCCCAAAAGCATGAACACAAGAAAGGAATATCTCACATTTGAAGAACTTTGGACTTGTTGTGCACAAGAAGAATCAAGGATTAGCAAAAAATAGAAATCCTGAAATAAATACGATGATCAAGATTTCACAACAAAGTTCAATAATTTTAGGAATAAGAAGAAGTTTGGCTCAAGGGAGAAACCAAATCAAGAAAAGGATATGTCAAAGATACAATTCTTCAACTCTCAAAAATATGTTCACTACAGGAACCATTGTCCCGAGTTAAAGAAAAGGAAGGAAACAGACAAAGAAACAATTTCCAAAGAAAGGGAACCCTCAAAGAAAGTCAAGCAGGATAAAACACACTTCTTTTGTTGGAAATATAACTAAGAGGGGGGGTGAATAAGTTATGTATATAAGATTGAAACTTTTCTTGTTATTTTCTGATTATTTCTAGATGATTATTTAATGTGTTGCTAATAACTTAACATGCATAGATATACAATATTTGATCAATCACATAGAATACACAGAGACACTGATTTTCATGAGGAAACCCATAAGGGTGAAAACCTCTTCTTCTTAGGATGTCAATCAAGCTCCAAATTTCGTGTACATTAGAGTCTTTGAGATCCAACTCAAGTATGAGGCTACAACCTCTCATAGAAAGTTACAACTTGCAGAGAGAACCCACTCTCAGATTTCTCTAGATGCTATATGTTGCAGCTCCGATCTCCAGTTTAGGTCCTGTACACGGTCACATTTTACCCACATGCATAATTTTCAAAAAGCACACTATCTTCTTTTTTCTGCATGTCTTTCTCACCTCGAGTCCTCTTCCTGGTCATCATTCAAACTCTTCATCTTCTCTATTGATTATTATGAATCTGTTCATCATAAGTGGGAGTTATCCTGAGATTCTCTGGCTTCTCTGGAAGTCACAACTTTTCGTCTTCTCTGGTAGTTACCATCAGTCATTTTTTTGGCTTCTTTGGATTCTAAGCCCCTTCCTTCATGTGACCATTGGTAGTGACCAAATGACTATTCAAAAGGAGCTTCCTGTTGAGCTCCAGTTTTGTCATATTTTCTGCCATACAAATACACTCATCATTACACCTTCTCCCCACATTTCATCAATAATATATCGCTAATTACACCATAAACCTCCATTATCTCTTGTTATTGATCCTATGTGGTTAATACATAATTTTCCATATTTTTAGTGCTTAAAATGATGATTATACAATAGTTTTGTCGATGATGGTTTAATCCTATGTTTCTATGTCCAAGTGGCATGTTATGTATTGTTCAAGTTCCGATATATGCATTGTCCATGTTCTGGTACCTGTACTATTCCTGTTTCGGTACCCGCATTGCAGGTCATCCGGTACCAGAAGGTTCTACAGTCAACTGATACCTACACATTCATTTAGTACTTTCACAGTCATCCGATACCCATGCTCCATTTCATGTGGTACCCACAATCCACATCATCCGGTACTACCTTTGCATTCATCTGGTAGTAGCTCTCTACCTCTTCTGGTACCAGCTTCATTCGATACCAGATTGCGCCTATTTCGGTACTAGCTCCATCTAGTACTACCATTGCGTTGGTTCGGTACCCATAGTCATGACTGTGTACATCTGGTACTAAACCCCTTCCTACAAGATTCTGGTACTAATTTTTCTCATCCGGTACCAACTGTTCTAATCCGGTACCAACTGTGTTAATCCGATACTAGAAATAATTAAAAATTTTGGAAAGCTTCTAGAGGAAAATCAGGTACATGGGTTTTGTCCATAATGATGTTTTCATGTGGACATGTGGGACAGAATTCACCCAGCTCGCACGTGTGTACCTCCAGGTCAGGGGGAATGATTCTGCCAAAATTAGCAACAAAACTCAAATTGCCAACTTGCACCTCGATTTTCGTGCACATGGGAGTATATATTGAAAAACTGAAAAATGGGATTTTAGAAATATCATCCAGCTACAGAACCCGAAAACCATTTTCTAAATTTGAAATTGGTTGGGAAGATATGCATGGAGCCATAACTCGACTCTGCCCAAATTGCAATAAACCCAGATTTTTGAGGATTTTATCTAAAAATGTAATATTTGAAATCTGAGCATTGGGATTCGATCCCATACACTCCTCAATGATTATTGATGTATAAATAAGCCTCATAGGTCTATGAGAAATTATATTGATGAAGATTTTTTAAAGGAGAGATTTATTCTTGTGAGAAAGCCTTAAGGAGTTGTTAGGTATCTAAAAAAACAAAGTTTTTGATCTCAATGAAGAATTGATTATTGCTGCCACATTGATCATCCTTATAGATTGATCTGATTGTCTTCAAGCAACACTCACCTTCTGGGAAGGTCCCCTCAGCGTGGGTAAGTGTTGCTATATTCTATTTGATTGGTAGATTAACATTGTGTTGTGTGTTTATTTCATTACAAGTCAATTTTAGTTTTGTTATCATTTGAGTTAAAGTTTTGTTAATTTTATGTTGTTGCATTAGATGGATGAATTTACACTCATATCACATTTCTCAATTGAGTACATTATTACACTTCCTAAGAATTGAGTCTAGTCCGTACTCCTTCCATTACTTATTTGTGCTTATGCTTATGCATATCCTTTCAATGCCTTGTCTCTATGCTTAATTAATTGTGGACAATGTTCCCTTGCTTCCATGCTTCACTCTCATCTATTTAATAATTCAAACCTCCCTTTGCATCTATCATTTTCCACCATTCATTTGCCATCCTACTCACACATTGAAACCTACTATTCAATTGACATATCCATTCACCTATTCTACGTTGTCCCAAATAGTGAAAAACAGAGTTGTTCCATTTGCCATATATTTCACACCTCTCTTCTATATTCATCTCATCTTTCCTCACATGATTCGCTCCTTAGTTGACAATTTGATTATACATTACAATCAATTAATTACAAGAGTGGATCTTTACCATCTCTTCCTCATTTTCTGTGTATTAGTTATTGAGTTTAAATGCTGCCTTCGTATCTCAATTACACAAAAAACCACTTCCTCTCCTCATATTCATTCTTTTCCTTTACATCCCTTTCTTTTTCCTTTACTTTATGGATGTATTCATTTGATGAGTTGTTTTGAGTTTAGGATGTGTGATTTTACATTTTCTTAATATTTCTATAGTTTAAGTTTGGATTGCTTTAAGAATTATTTTTGTTTTTAGTCATTTTTGTTTTTGCATTGGTTTGTACTAGTCTACACTTATTTCCACAATAATTTCCTCTCTTGTTTTTTCTATTGGTGAATGCTTTTGTTATCCTTTTGTAGGATAGAATTTAATCCTCCCATTTTAGGATAGATCTTTATAATAAATTATTGATCACATAGTTTTTTTTTAGTATTTCATTTTGCTTGGCTTCTTATTGCAAGTCTGTAGCTTCAAACACCAATGGATAGATTAGAGGCCTAACTCGTGAGATATGGCATTCCCACATTGGAATTCTTCCTAAGGTGTTAGTTTCTATCGTGAATTTCATTTATGTTTTCTTGTTTCTTTTATTGCATTAAAGTGTGGATCCACTATAGGAAATAATCATTTAAGGACATAAGACTTGAGTAAGCTACTCACGATTAATCACACGAACATCACCCCGACTGCCTGGAAAACTGTGATCTAAGCCTTTATAGCACTAAGTATTTCTACATCCTAGTGATGAATCCTTAGTGTTAATTTGTTGCAATGTGTGTTTGAAGATTATTTTTGTCGACTTTAGATTAGGATAGAATAGGCTTTAATCCTGCATTTCCTGCACCTGCACCTCAAAGTTTACGAGCCCCGGTTGATAATTAAATGTGGGAATTAACAGTGCATATATTTATCCCCAACACTTCCCGATCTCGGTCTAGTGAGCGCTAGCTTCATTTATTGATATGACCTTGGGCGAAGATCTCATGTAACCACAAGATTGTGGGCACCTCCAAAGGTGGTTTGTATCAAACTACTTCTTGCCCCGCAATTTACCTAGAGCCTCCACATGTCCTTTCTCCAATACCATGGTTTTGATTGCAGCCCACCTTCATCTTTTTAAATTTTGTGCATCTTCAATCCCCACAATGCGAAGGGACCATCGATCTCATGATCTTGACAGTGCTCCTGAATGGACGGTTTAGATTTTTTCTTTCACGATCTGTGGATCAGATCTAACCTTCCTAAATCAACAACTGTGTTTTATTTCGTGATACAAGATTCAAGAGTTTTAAATCTCAACCCTTTCTTTCCTTCATATGTCAATCTTATAGAGTTGAAAATACACTGACGCATGTCCCTCTCGGATCAATGATCGAGATCTACTTTGGGTCTTCAGACTTCAGAGATTTTGAATCTCAACTTCTCGTTTCTTCTAACTGGATATCTTCTAAAATGGAAGATATGCCCTACTTAATCCAACGACTATCCTCCTCTCCGAGACTTCAGCCTTTTCGAATCTTCAGTGCTTCTCTTTTCCATGAATTCTTTCACCCAAATTCAATGAGCTATTGACATGTACCCTCCTGCACGATCTACGATCATGAGTGACTTCGACACTTTGGGCTTCAGGAGTTTCAACTCCTATGCACTTGTTTCTCCGGGAGTGATTTCAACCGAATGCATAATCTTTTGACACGTACCCCTCTTGGCGATCAACAACCATGGTCTTCTTCGGGTCTTCGTTGTTCGGGACTTTCATACTTTAGGATAATCGTTTCTTCATTCTCCCCTGGAGTGGTCACTTGTTGAATAAGTCATAGGTGATGGAGATCGCTTACTATTGGTTAACACTTCCACTTACACTATCCTTCCACTGAACTAGATCAACAGTTGAGAATGCACCTGAAATGATATTTAGATCGGACAACTGAGAGCAACTTCAGACCTTCGTCGTTTGGGACTTTAGGAATTTTGACATTTGTTGGTGATGAAACTCCTGAAGTAAATCTTCTAGAGTGACGTAGCTTGCTTACGTCACTTGTTGACATGGCACAAGCCAATTTCCTCTTGACAATTGTCATCATCTGATTATTCCATGTGTAATTGTTGATGTGGTCTTCCACATGTCCTTGTTAACATGGTCTACCACATGTCCTTGCTAACATGGTCTGCCACATGGTCTACCGTGGGTGACACGTGTAGGCAGTGTAGTGGAGTGTGGAGGTAGAGCGTGGTAGTGGAGTGTGACGTGAGAGCGCGAAGGTGGTATGTATGAGTGGTTTACTCGGAGGGGGAGTTAGGGGGTAAGAGGTGATAAGAAAGGGGGGGTTCGAGTTGATAATAAGGTGACACGTATGAGGGTCCCACATGGGAAACACCTCCAACTCAACCCCCCCCCCCCATGGTTAAAGGAAGAAAGGTCGGGGGGTCCATTATGCCCTATCGACCATAGATCTGAGTGCCTGATTATCGACTGTTGATATTAGCACACCATTCTTCTAACTTATCCTGTCCTTCCACTTATTTCGATCCAACGAATGATGAAAATTTAGGTGATCAAGATCTTAGATCTTAGCCCTTGCTTATCCTGTCCCTTCCACTTAAATCAATCTAACGGCTGATGGAAATTCGGATGATGGAATTCTTAATCATTTTTCCCTTCTTATCCAATAATTCATTAATTCAATCCGGTGTTTGTTGGTCCTTTGGATCGGTCATACAATGACCACTGTTGCTCTTCCTCTTGAGCTTCTAATCTTTCTGAATTAGAAGGATTTCTAGGTGTTCACGAGTCTCGACCTTTTCTCCTTCTATGAGTCTGTCTCTTAGACCTCGTCTGCACTTATGGAAACCACTATATCTTATGAGATTTCTCATCTTTTGCGTTGTTGAGGTTTGGTTCGTTGTTGTTCTTTCTATAAATGAAAATCACATTATTCCTATAAACATGCCAACAATCTCCCCATTTGGCATTGATGGAAACCTTGAAAGGCTTCACTATTGTGCTTAGACCTCCAATTATAGAATACATACAACACCTTTTTCTCCCCCTTTGAAATCAATGTCAAAGAAAACAGAGGGTGGCTCTGTGCTTTGCCTAATTAGATATACTAGGAGCACTCTCCCCCTGATCAGATAGAGTATTTTAACTTGATAACAAGGTCACGCCCAAGTTCTGGCGTAGATACTCAAAATGAGCTTTTGCAATCGGTTTAGTGATGATATCAACAATCTAATCTTTGGATGGAATATAATGCAAAGAAACAAAAGTGTTGGTTACCAACATAATGAGCAAATCATTACCGTCTATTTTGATATATAGATTGTTGTCAATTTTTCCTCTCTTGAACCCTTTGTCTTGAAGATACTTATCTAGTCTATAATACTAGGCATGGGGAGCTTGTTTCAACCCATATAAGGCTTTCTTTAGTTTGCAGACAAATTCAGGGTTATCTGATAGTTGGAAACCCTCTGGTTGTTCCATATAGACTTCTTCTTTTAGATCTCCATTTAGAAAATCTAACTTGGCATCCATTTGATAGAATTTAAACTGTTTATGACACGCATAGGCAAGAAGCATTCTAATATCTTCTAATATTGCTACGGGCACAAATGTTTCATCAAAATCCAATCCTTATATTTGAGCATATCCTTTGCAGACCAATATAGCCTTGTTTCTTACAATATTTCCTTGCACTTTCATCATGTTTTTGTAGACTGATTTGGATCCTATTACATTTGTATTTGTTGGCCTAGGAACGAGTTCCCAATTGTCATTCTTTTTAATCTGGTCCAGTTCCTCATTCATTGATTTTAACCAATTTACGTCTTTACTGGATTCATTAAAGTTTTTAGGTTACACCATGGATATGAAGGTTATATGTGATTGCTCAGTGTCTTTCATTATCCTTCTCTTGGTTTGTAGACCTTTGTTTTTCTCAACAATTATCTGACTTTCAGGATGATTCTTTTGAGTAATTCTTGAGGAAGGATTTAATGTTGACTTTTGTCCTAACTCTTACTATCTGGGTGTCTCTTCTCCACCTAATTCATCATCTTCTTGTGACTCTGATATTTGTTGTTCTTTATCTTCATTATTCGCATCATATTTTTCATCTGGCTTAATGCTTATTCTCTATTGATATTTTACAGGAGCTTCCTCATGAATTCGAACATCAATACAGTCTACAAATTTATGCACTCTTTTGTTAAAGCATATTTATCCGTTATTGTTCATTGTATATCGTAAAAATATACCTTCATCATATCTACTATCAAATTTTCCCAGATGATCATCATTATTCTCGATGTAGAATTTACTTCCAAATACTTTGAAGTGCTTGATTCATGCAGGTCAACCAAACCACAACTCTATT
>ML793488.1:227310-256656 GCA_009831015.1 Picea engelmannii | reverse complement strand
TTCTCCAAGTGACCATCAATATTATACAATATATGAACAACATAAATAATGAGCATCACTCACACATAAGATATACACAGAGACATATTTTCATGAGGAAACCCATAAAGGGAGAAAACCTCTTCTTCTTCGAAAATGATAGGTAGTCTTTTAAGTTCTGTACATCATCTATAATTGAGCACCAACTCAATGTGAGGCTACTACCTTTGTTTTACAAGCTCCAATGTGTTTGAGAGCACCAACTCTCTGGTTTCTCTAGAACCCACTAGAAGGAAGCACCAACTCCCTTAATGTTCCAACACAAACTGTATGGAAGCACCAACTTCCAGTTACACGGGCTCCAACCTGTGAACAATTGTTCTCCCTTGCACCACCCTGCCACCCTAGTTTTTCTGGCTACAACCAAATGGAAGCTACAAATCCCTGTGTTCAAGCACCCACTTGAATCTCTGAGGACAACAGTCCTCCCTAGCACCTCCCTACCACCCTTATTACAAATAAATGATTGAATAACCAACAATACACATAAATCAATTATTACCACTTCTTCATTGTTCTACAATTCTTCTCTGCTACACTATTCTTCTGCTCTGTTCATATTTGGCTTGACTTGTTGTCTCTGTATATCTGTTCTTTCTCTATCCTTCTCATGCTCTTTGATATGTGCACATTCTTATCTCTTCACCTTTTCTCTTCTGTTCAACTTATGTTCCTTATCTCCGAGCTTTCTTCACACTACGCATACTGTAGTTTTACCTTTCTACAGTTCAACTCATTTTTCAGTCAGAACAACCAACATTGCACAGTCATATCATATCTCCTTTTATTCACACACGCCTCATCCGTTACACCTCGAATCTCCTTGGGAAAAAATGCCTCAGCAACTGAATCACCAACTGATCAAGAATTATGAATAAGTTTTTCTAATTGAATCATAATTGATCAATTAACTGTGAGGTGAAATAGTAGCCCTCCAATCATATTCAAATTCACTTGCAACATTGAATTAAATCTGCAGTGTCTTTTGTTTATTTCTCCATTTCGCATTTCAACATTTTGGCATTCTTGTGGTGAAGTGTTTCGACACTCCAACTCCTGGTATCCGAAACCTACACCAAAAGGTGTTTTTCGCATTTTGCAATTCCTATGGTGATGTGTTCTGACACTCCAACTCTCGGTATCTGAAACTCTGAAATGGAGTCAGATCAACGGTCCGGTATTTCATCATTTTGCATTTCAGCGTTTCAGCATTTTGCAACTTCGAAACTCCTGTGATGAAGAGTCTCGACTCTTGACTCCTCCAACTCCTGGTATCCGAAACTTAGAAATGGAGTTTTGATGTGCCTGTTCCAGGATTTTGGCTTTTACACTTCACAACTTTGGGACTCCTGTGATGAAGAGTCTCGACTCTTGTCTCCTCCAACTCCCGGTATCTGAAACTCTGAAATGGAGTTTATGCTTATGATCTTTCCATGCAATCATCCTTGCACTACTGGTCTTGCCACTTTCTCTTGTTCGTCATCATCGGGCTGAGCTTGCCATCAATGACAAACAAATACTCTTCCTTCTGTCTACCCATAATAAATATGCCAATAAACTCATATGGAGTTTTATTACTGTTCGGCCTTAGATGCACTTTGTTTACAATATGAAAAGTCGTGTGAATAGACTCCACCCGTAAGGTTTGTGAAATGTCTTTTTCACTCATCATAGACCTTGCCATCTACTGAATTGATCTATTTTAGCGTTCTACAACTCCATTTTTTTAGGAGTACTTGGAATAGTATATTCTCTTTTAATTTCATATTTGTCACATAATTATTTGAAATATCTTGACATAAATTCTCTTTCCATGTCTCAATGAATTTCCTTTAACATCCTTCATGTCTGATTCTTAGCGAACGCCTTAAATTTTTTGAATTTCTCAAACACGTCCGATTTTTCTCTCAGAAAGGAAACCCACGTAAGTCTAGAGAAGTCATCAATGACTAGCATAAAGTAACGTTCTCTTCCAATCCCTTCCTTTCACGATGGTCCACACAGATCCATATGAACAATTTGAAGTGGTTTCTCTGAAGATGTGAAACTCTTCGATTTGAATTGAGCATGAGTCAGCTTCCCCATTTTACAGGATTCACATACAGAGTTATTAGGCTTAGATATTCTTGGAAGGTCTTTCACATCACCTTCATTATTCAGTTTGACAACATGATAAAAATTCAGGTGTCCAAGCCTTCTGTGCCATAACCAACTTTCATCAAGTTTGATTAAATGACATTTCTCCTTATCTTCCTTTAGAACATATACATTCTTTTTCAGTTCTAAACCCTTTTACAATCAACTCTCCTATGTTTACTGTCTTTATTTTACAATTCTTGGTAGTAAAAGTGGCTTCACATCCTTTATCACATATTTGACTGACACTAAGAAGATTATGCTTTAAATCATCAACAAATAATACATGTTGATATTTGCTTCTTCCATTACTTAACATTACTAGACCTTTACCTCAGATATTTCCTGGAGCATCATTTCCAAAGGTCACACTCCCTGATTTATTTTCTTTGAGTAATAGGAACTTACTTTTGTCACCTGTCATATGACTGGAGCATCCATTGTTAATATACCGGGTGTATTTTTGTCTTTGAGATGAAATCACTAATCCACACTTGTTATCTTCATTCTTCTTCCAAACCTTGACATTTTCAGCTCTTTGATTTGAATCTGTCTTATAGTTTTTTAAGCGATAGTCTGCAACTTTATGTCTATAATTATGGAAGATGTAACATTATGGTTCATTGAATAAAGGATATTAATGATTGTTATGTGTAATCCACATCCTTTTCCCAACCATCACATGATTTTCAATCTATGGTTGTTGGTTACTTGGTTGTCTCATTCTTTGTTGTGGCAGATATTTATTGCTTGGTTGTATTGATTGCTCATGTCTAAATCTTAAAGAACAATTTACATCTTTGTGGCCAAATTTAGAGCAGTAAAAACAATATCCATAGAAAAAATCTTTGTACCTAGAAAATGGTTGTCTTCTTTGAGCATGTCGATTTCTTTGATGCTGATGATTTCCTTGAGCATAGGGTGTATTATTTCTTTGTTCTACAGATTCATTTCTGGTAGATTTTCCTTCACTCCTCCTTGGAGGATGATTTTCTTCCTTTGTTTCTATAGGTTTGTTGTTGTCAATGGTTGTAGATTTGACAAACTTGATGGATTATTTGTTGCTTGTTTGACCACTACTTGATCCCTCTTCATAACCCAAACCAGTTTTCAACTTTGAATTCGTTTTCTGATTCAGAATGGAGGCTAATCCTTCTGACACTTTAATACTTGTTAGATTCATATGATATAAGGCCTGAAATATCTCTAGATCTTTTTTGACAGTTAGTACTTCAGTTTCCAATTTTTCACCTTTTGTTTCAGCTTCCTTCAATTGTTGTTTGAGGATGTCTTCAATCTTCTTAGCTTCTTCTAACTTAACCTTCAGCAAAGAAATTTCTTCAGATGGTTCATTGCATGTTTTCTCATACCTGAGCAGTAACTATTTTTCTTTTCTCTTCTTTTCTCTGAGTCTATCAGTCTCTTCCATGGCACTCACAAGTTCTCCCTCAAGATATAATATTGCTTCACAATCAGCGAACTCACTTCTTGTATATTTAATGTTTGTATCTTCTAAATTTATTAGCATGATATAATTTATTTTATCTTCAATAGAAGAGTCATTGCTTTCATCATCTGAGGGATCATCATCATTGTTTACACAAAGGCTTTTCTTCTTAAAATTATTCTCTTTATAGACCTTTTTGTGTTTGTGATTCTCTTCATCATCATATGTCTGATATTTTATTTTGTGAGGACACTTAGATGCAAAATGACCTATCTTACCACAGTTGAAATATTTGAAGGGCAATTTAGCTTTGTATTTTCCTAATACTTTCTTCAGTCTTCTCACAAAATTTGCTTCAATCTCATCTATATCAGTTTGTGTTTTTCTCAACTTTAAAATATGCCTCTCTTGTACCTTTGGTGATTCTCATCTCATAAAAAGTTATGGTTCCAAGAATTTGATCTAGTGTCAAAGTTTTGAGGTCAGCTATTTCCTCTATAGAAGAGACCTTTGAGTTAAATCTATGAGGAAGAGATCTTAATATTTTCTGGACTAGAAAAGATTTATCTATCATTTCACCTAGGCCTTTCATAGTGTTGACAATTAGTTCTTCTATATGTAACAAGTACTTAATGGTAGTTTCATCTTCATCCATCTTTAACTGCTCAAATTTCAGTCTGTGAGTCTGAAGTTTTGTGTCTTTCGCCATTTCATTACCTTCATAACTACTTTTCAGCTTGTCCCACATAACTTTTGTTGAATCACAGTGCATGACTTTGAAAAAATTGGCTTCAACAAGTCCACTAAGGACGAAATTCATTGATTTTTAATTAAAGCTAAACTCTGGCTTATCATCTTTTAAGGCCAAGACTACATGATTCATATATCCCATTTCAACGACATCCCAAACATCAACACCCAAAGAAATTAAATGTGTTCTCATTCTTATTTTCCAGAAGGAAACGTTTGTTCCATCAAATAGAGGGGGTCTATTAGTTGAACTTCCATAATGACTAGTCATGTTCAAGATTATGGATCTACTTCTAGTCAAAGGCACCAACTCTGATACCAATTTTTGGAAATATAAATGTGAGGGGGGGGGGTGAATCAGTTATGTATATAATCTTGAAAATTTTCCTGTTATTTTATGATTCTTTCTATATTATTATTTAATGTGTTGTTGATAACTTAACATGCATAGATATAAAATATTTGATCAATCACACAAAATACACAAAGACATTGATTTTCATGAGGAAACCCATAAGGGTGAAAACCTCTTCTTCTTAGGATCTCAATCAAGCTCCAACTTGCATGTACATCACAGTATTTGAGCTCCAACTCAAATATGAGGCTACAACCTCTGATAGAAATATACAAGTTGCAGAGAGAACCAACTCTCAGATTTCTCTAGCACCAACTAGATGGAGCACCAACTCCTAGGTTTCTTTAACACCCACTAGATGGAAGCACCAACTCCCAGAATCTCTTCTAGCCCAACTAGAATTTAGAGGACTACAATCCTCCCTAGTAACACCCTACCATGCTGATTGAATCTTAAAAAAATAAATTACTTACTTGCTCTATCCCTGATATTGTTTGTTACAACTCCATGTCTCATCTGCCTCTTCCAGCTTCTATTACTTTGTTTCGCTTCTATACTTTGCTTTTTCTCCTCCTGTGCACTCCTCTTCCTCTGTTCAACTTCTCTTCTTCCTTTATACTCTGTGTTGTCTCTGCATGCTATACGATGCACTTATGATCTCTAGTTTAGGTCCTATACATGTTCACATTCTACCCACATGCATAACTATCGAAAAAACACACTATCTTCTATCTTATGCATGTCTTTCTCACCTCGAGTCCTCTGCTTGATCATCATTCAAACTCTTCATATTCTTTGGTAGTTATTAGGAATATGTTCATCATTAGTGGGCATTATCCTAATATTCTTTGGCTTCTCTGGTAGTTGCAACTCTTTTTCTTCTCTGGTAGTTATAGTCAATCGGTGTTTTGGCTTATTTCGCTTCTCAGCCCCTTACTTCACATGACCACTGGCGATGACCAAACACCTATTCAAAAGGTGCTTCCGGATCTCAGTCTAGTGAGTGCTAGCTCCATTTCTAGATATGACATTGGGAAAAGATCTCATGTGACCACAAGATTGCGGGCATGTCCAAAGGTGGGTTTTATCAATCTACTTTTTGCCTCGCAATTTAACTGGAGCCTCCATGTGTCATTTCTCCAAAACCGTGGTTTCGATTGTGGCCCGCCTTCAGATTTTTAAAGTTCATGCATATTCAATCCCCACAATACGATAGGTCCATCGATCTCATGATATTGATGGTGCTCCTAAATGAATAGTTCAGATTTTTTCTTTCACTATCTACGGATCAGATCTAACCTTCCAAAATCAATGGATGTGATTTATTTCATGATCCTAGCTTCGAAAATTTCAGATCTCAACCCTTTCTTTCCTCTGTACATCAATATTCTAGAGTTGACAATCCACCCATGTGTGTCCCTCTCGAATCAATGATCAAGATCTCCTTCGGGTCTCCGGACTTCGTAGATTTCGAATCTCAACTTCTCATTTCTTCTAACTAGATATCTTCTGAAATGGAAGATCTACTCACATTTGTCCTCCTTAATCCAATGACTATCCTCCGCTCTGGGACTTCATCCTTTTCGACTCTTCGACGCTTCACTTTTCCATGAACACTTTCACCCGAAGTCAATGATCTATTGACACATACCCTCCTGCACGATCAAAGATCTTGAGTGACTTCAACACTTCAGGCTTCGAGAGTTTCAAATCCTATGCACTCATTTCTCCCAGAATGCTTTCACCTGAATGCATAATCTTCTGACATGTACCCCTCCTAGCGACCAACGGTCAGGGTCTTCTTCGGGTCTTCTGTGTTCGAGACTTCGAGACTTTAGGCTAATCGATGCTTCATTCTCCTCCAGAGTGGTCACCTACAGAAAAACTCATAGGCAGTGGAGACCGCTTGCTATCGGTTAACACTTCCAATTACACTGTCCTTCCATTGAAGTAGATCAATGGTTGAGAATGCACCCGAAGTGATCTTCAGATCAGATGAATGAGAGTGACCTTAGAAATTTTTCCTTCAACACTTTTGACATTTGTTGGTGATGAAACTCCCGAAGTAAATATCTTGGAGTGACATATCTTTCTTACGTCACTTGTTGACATGGCACGAGCCAATTTCCTCTTGACACTTGTGACCATCTGATTATGCCATGTGTACTTGATGACATGGTATTCCACATTTCCTTGCTGATGTGATCTGTTACATGTCCTTGCTGAGGTGGTATGATGACGCGGGTGAGACATGTAGGTAGTGTAGTCGAGTGTGGAGGTAGAGCGCAGTAGCAGAGTGTGACATGTAGCAGGTAGTGGAGTGTAACGTTGGAGCATGAAGCTGGTATGTATGAGTGGTTTGGTGGTTTAATAGGAGGGGGGGGGGGTTAGGCGGTAAGTGGTAATGAGAGAGGGGGGTCATATTTGATAAGAAGGTGACACGTATGCGGGTCCCACATGGGAAATACCACCAACTCAGACCCCCATCCCCCCATGGTTAAAGGAAGAAAGGTCGAGGGGGTCTGATATGCCCTATCGACCATATATATGAGTGCTCAATTATCAACCATTGAGATTAGCACGCCCTTATTCTAACTTATCTTGTCCTTCCACTTAATTCGATCCGACGACTGACATAAATTCGAGTGATCGAGATCTCAGATATTAGCCTTTTATTATCCTTTCCTTCCACTTAAATGAGTTCGACGGTGATGGAAATTCAGATGATCGAATTCTCAATTGTTTTTCCCCGCTTATCCTATCCTTCATTAATTCAATCTGATGGTTGTTGGTCCTCTGGATCAGTGATCCAACGACCACTATCAATCTTCCTCTTGAGCTTTTGATCTGTCCGATTTATAAGGATTTCTATGTGTTCGTAGGTCTCGACCTTTTCTCCTCCTACAAGTCTGTCTCTTGGACCTTGTCTGCACTTCTGGAAACCACTATCTCTTCTGAGATTTCTCATCTTCTGCACTCTCGAGATTTGGTTCGCTGTTGTTCTTTCCATCCATGAAAAGAACATTATTCCTGTAAAAATGCCAACATATTCTTCTAAGTCAAGGTAACAACATTATTCAAAGCTCTTGTATATATCATTTTTACATAGTTCCTATACATATCATGTATCTCTATTTCTTATAAGAAAATATGTTCAAGGGAAGCAATACGTATGGAAGAATAAAAGGATAATTATTGTTATCATGATGACTATAGGTCAAGCAATACATATGAAAAGATGAAGTACATTGACAATATTTGGTAACAATTCTTATGGAAGCTATTACATAAGTAACAACTCCAAGATAAGGAGAAATCATAATCAAACTTGAAGAGACACAGAATAAGTCAATACAGAAATAAGTCAGCAATCAAGGGGAAATTAGAAAAAGGCTTGTGACACTTTGTAGAAGGAAATAAGAATGCAGACAAAAGCATGGACTATATTAGATGAAGGGGGATGATTATAGAATTCCAATAGAAGAGCATGCATTCATGCATGAAGAAAGGAATAGGAGGAATCTAATCCTAAATAATATGATCCATTGAGGATTATGAAGTATCTATCAATGTACCCATTGAAAGTAGCAGCCATGAAAAGAAACACGTGTTCAGTTTGACTTTAGAAGAAGTCTTCTTTGAAAAGAAGCCTTAAAGTTTCATTGGTTTTCCATGTACATTCAGGGAATGGAATCTATAGAAGACTCCATGGACCCAAGAGCTAAAGAGAAACATGAGGAAGAACATGAAGATTCAAAGAATGAAAGAAAAATCGAGAACAACCAGTTATTATACCGAGAATCACAAAGACTACCAGCTTGGTTTGAACTCACTAATAAGCAATCGAGAAGAAGAAATGGAAGTTAAGATAAAAAAACAATGTGGACAATACTTATGAATGGAAGCATTGCAAGATTTAGAGGTTCTTCCAGAAGGAGGGAGAAGACTATTACAATAGCTTGTTCCAGATATACATAATGTAGTATCCATGGATTAGAACTTACAAGTAAAAGATTGTTCTTCCCAATAAAGAAAGTAAGAAAGAAGATTACAGTAGAAAGAGACCCATGTATACAGATATAACAAGACCTTTTATGGATTCAAATAACTTGATGCAAAGTATCTCATATACAACATAAGCATGGTGAAAACGTTCTATGACAAAGATAGTGTATCAGAATAGTTCCTCAGAAGTCAGGGATGATGGATTTCTAATCCATGGAAAACTCTCATGATAACAGAAGAAGTGATTGTAAATGTGTTTAACATGCACAAAATATATCTAGTTAAACAATACTACACACATTTGCAGAGAGAATAGAAGAAATAAGAAGAAGGAGAGAAAGAATGGAAGAATTCTCATTAACCATATTCCACACTCAAAGAGTGAATAATTTACATTAGATATAAGATACATGAGTAACTAATGTGCCATATTGGTGGTATAGAGTGATTTGGAAACACACCATTAGTTACATGAGTGAACTGCCACCTAGTCTAGTCTCTCATGAAGTTATGGGAGGGAATTACCACCTAGTTGAGTTAACTAGTCAATTAGTCTTCAGTTAACTGACCGAGCAGAGAGTAGTGAGGAGTTAACTTAGGGAATCAAGTGTAATGTGTCAGTCTAGTGATGATCCCAAGGAAAGTTTGCATTAGCATGGTGATGATCCCAATGTTGCATGGTGATAAAACTAATGCAACATCTAGACTCAACTCAACTAGTCAAACTGAAATGTCAACTAAAAGAGAATATTCTCCAGTGGAATATTCTCTCCTAAAATATAGGAGATTGGATAATGACTAATTATGAATAATAAACAAGGAGACACCTTAGGAAAAAGAAATCCTAGGTGTGTTTGAAGTAACTCCAAGACCCCCCTGAACATCACTATGGTGAAAATAAAGAATGGGTCCCAAAAAAGAGGCCATGTTAGGTACCCAATTACAAAAGATACACTGAAATAAAAGAGAAAAGAGGGAAACCTCATGGGAACCNAAAAATAAAAATAAAAAATGAGACGGAACAAAAAGCAGTTTCTAAGCAACTATGTCATTCACTCCAAGAAGACCTCACAACTGTGCAAGTTTGTGCTCGTTGAATATTTTTTTGAATATGTAGATGTCTACATGGATATGATGAAGTATATGCATCATTTAGATGTCCACACATGTCCAATTTCTCTTCTTGTTATGAATAAGATACAAATAAAGTTTGGATGAAATTTTGAAAACTGCGTGGTTGTTTCCGGAAAAATGCTGAAATTTTGTTGATTTTAAAATGATCATAACTTCACTTCCCGAACTCCATTTCGGACAATTTTTTTTTAGAAATTGGATATTTTCCCGAGAGGAATTTAAATATCCAATTTGTTTCTGCAATTTTTTCTCAGAAAATATCATTATTTAGTCTGGCGTGCGCAGCTCCCTTTCTGTCTCTTGAGATGCATGCATTGTGCATGGAAAAGTATCTACATGTGAATCCTTAGATGCATGCCATATATCTTCCACATGAATTTAAAAAAAAAATATGAAATGGAGTAGACATCATCTTCAATTAATGGAATACAAATTTGTGCAAATACTTTTGTAGAAGACTCTTCATAATAAGAAGCTTGATCTTCTGACGGTTTCTCTTCTGGCTCTATCTGTTCAACCTCCTGCATGAAATCTTCACAATCTTCTTTATTCCAAAAAAAAACTTCCAATATGGTCCATAATTCATTTGGATTTGATTCTTGTGTGACATCATATACTTTGTGGAGAATTTATGGAGAAATAGACAAGCAAATAAATCCTATGGACATATCTTGTCTATTGAGAAAGTCATTTTTTTCATCGGCAAAATCGGGCTCTACTTCCATTGAAATGGTTATTTTGTATAAACCTCTACTTCTAAAAAGAAGTAGAATCTTTTTCTTCCTCTCCAAATAGTTATGAGGCGTGAGAAGTATTATCGGTGAGTAAAACATAAATTCCAACTTTTCTATGTTCTTCAATCTTCAGTACCTGGAAAAATAATTTGGTGTAGCTTTTTCTTAGAAGTCCACCGGCTATGATTCCATGTAAGTGTGTTGAACCTGCACATAATAGATCTAGCTAAGCAATAATACACAAATTTGTAGAGAGAATAGAAGGAAGAAGAAGAAGGAGAGAAAGAATGGAAGAATTCTCATTAACCCTATTCCACACTCAAAGAGTGAATAATTTACAATAGATATAGGATGCATGAGTAACTAATGCACCATAGTGTTGTTCTAGAGTGGTCTAGAGACACACCATCAGTTACAAGAGTAAACTTCCACCTAGCTGAGTTAACTAGTTAATTAGTCTTCAGTTAACTGACTGAATAGAGAGTAGTGAGGAGTTAAATCAGGGAATCAAGGGTAATGTGTCAGTCTGGTGATGATCCCAAGGCAAGTGTGCATTGGAATGGTGATGATCCCAATGTTGCATGGTGATAAAACCAATGTAGCATCTAGACTCAACTCAACTAGTCAAACTAAAGTGTAAACTGAAAGATAATATTCTCCAGGTGGAATATTCTCTCCTAAAATATAGGTGATTGGATAATGAATAATTATGAATAATAAACAAGGAAAAAACTTAGGAAAAATAAATCCTAGGTGTGTGTGAAGTAACTCCAACAGTGATACTTGGATATGTTTCAGTTTGATCCTTGCCACAATGTCATGAGATAGAAGGAAACATAAGTGTTGAATTCGACCATGATATATTGTAATCATCAAAGCTACATGAAACCTTCATAAAAAACCAGTGTTCCATGACAGATCGAAGTACATTGAGATAAAGCATTACATTCTCCATGATGAAGTCCAAAAAAAGAGAACTGGTTCTCTAATATATCTCCACAGATGAGCAGATAACAAATATTTTGGTAAAGCCTCTGTCCAAGATGAAAAATTGTATGTACTTAACAAACAAGTTGGGGCTTGTGGAGATGACTTCCTTATTGAAAAAGGAAGAGATTACTCCTAGGTTGGGACAAAGCACTGACGTGTTCTTGATTTATGGAAAGTCATTTTTCTATTTGAAAAATGGTCTGGGATGAGCATTCCTTTCCAGTTCAGAAAGTGGTTTGATATTTTTTACGGACAGGCATTTTCCAATTCGGAAAATGGTCTAGGTCGAATAGTAATTTTCATAAAGAAAATGGTTTGATAGATTTTTGATGTACCATAGACATAGATTTCCCTTGTGGCCAGTGTGGGGGAATGGTATCTAGGACAATCATTCTTCTTGGAATTCACTCTGAGTAGTGGTCAAGTAGAATGGTCTGCCTAGCTGGGAAACCATTCTTTCAAAGTTCACAGTTGTGAGCAGTTTCGAAGAATGGTCCATTTTGGAGGTTGGCGTAGAATACTAATTTCCATTAGGAAATGATCTAGACAATCATTCTCTAGGGAAAACTCATTCTATCCAGGTTTCATTATGATTAGTGTCGAAGGAGTGGCCCAGTTAGGTGAATGTTCCAAGTTCAACAATCAGGGATAGGCATTCCCTAGGGCAGACTCATTCTCTCTAGGTTGCACTATGACTAGTGTCGAAGGAATGGACCAATTAGGTGAATGGTCTAGGCTCACAAATCAAGGACAACTATTCTTCTATTCCTGAAAAGAATAGTCTAGATAGCCCATCACTGATTTTTTACATTCAGAGGGCAGATGTTCTTCAAAATATCATAGATGTGAGTGGAAGAATGGCCCAAATGAATCAGTTTATATCATGATATTGCTTTATGTAGGATGATATCAGATGATATGATTTCTATGGAGACTGTATGTCTCTAGACAGTAGATGTATGATATTGTGGTGTATGCGTTCCACTTGTTCTGACTATGTGTCATTGATTAAGTAGCTGTGTGATACTTGGTGTGGTTGTGTACCACTGGATAGTAGTTGTGTACTACTATGGAAAGACACAGTTGTGTTCTATTGAATGACATTGTTTAGATTTCCATGTAGACTATCAGTAGAGTTGAAAATGATTATTAGCTAGATGTATAGTCAGTGTGTTGATGGACAAACATTCTCCAGGCGCAAAATGGTCTAGAACATTTATTCTTCTAGGGTGTATGTTTGGATTAGAATAATAGTCTTTGTAGCCCATGGTGTGGCTTCCAACATATGTTGGAATAGTTATTCTTCTAAGACGTGTGTCTAGATTAGAATAATGATTTTTGTATCACTCTATGGAGTGAGTGTCTTATTGAACATCACACTTGATTACTCAAATAGAGTATTGGTTCAAGAGATGATGCAGTTGATTGCATCACATGATACTGATAGCAATGATGGTGCTCATGATCTAATCATGAGATATATTATATGGCTATGATGATGCTACCGATTGAATGGTATGTTTGTTCTCAATACCATTTCCTTGAATACCTCCCTAGCTAGGAGGGAGTGTTGATATTATGGTAGTTGCAGGAGGTATTAACCTCCACGTGTAACCCTAACAAGAATAAAATATTCTAGGAAGCAAGAAGAAACCTAAATCATTGGACATAACCCTAAAAGACAAGTCATCTAAAGGGAATATTTAATATTGATTGTTTAGCCTCCAGAATGAGAAGTCTGCCCAGACAACTAACGAGGAGTAGTATAAATACAATACGCTAGAGCTCATTTGACACACACAACTCACAACTACAAAAATTTAGTTGTGAGAAAGTCTGGAGAGTAGATGCAGTTGCAGCTACTGCAACTTGTATTTTCAGTTTCAGTCTTGGACTCTTTCTTGGTTATGGTTTGGACTTTTTGCTTGGTATGCTAACTTTGGAGAGTGATACACTACCTTAATTGGCTATTAGTCTTGGGGTTTGCTTCCAGAATTATTCTCTTTCAAGGTTAAGGTTATCGAGGGTTGTTCTGGCCTATGGTTGGGTGACAATATTGCTATATTGTCGATGGTTAAACAATCACACCTATTATTTCTAACAGGTGGAAGGGAGGAGCAAGGGAGGATTGAATTTGTCTACATGAGGTTGGAGCCTAAACAACATGGAGTTGAAGCTTCCGCAAGTTGATTCTTGAAAAAAGAGTATTGGAGTCCTCGGCATGTTGAAGCCTAATCTACAGGGAGTTCTAGCTTCCTCAAGTCAGTTCTTGAAAAAAGGGGATTGGTTTCTCCTTGATTTGGTGCTCAAAAGAAGGGTGATTCATGTCTCCTAGAAGCTATAGCTTGTAAATTAAATACAATGTTTATGATTGTTACATTTAAATTTTTTATATTGTACATTCGTGTTGATAGATTGTTATGGTTAATAAATTTAAATAATTAAATAATTGTGAAAAATTGTGAAAAATAAGAAATATTGATTCACCACTCCCTTTCTGATCCAGAATTGGATCCAGGACCCAGATGGGGCTAAAAAATGCCTAAAAATAAAAGTGATCATAATATCTTCAAAATGGAAGGCTGCATAGGCCTCGACGTTGTGAACCCAACACAACTTGAATGGGCTCAAACAAAAGTCGTATTTCCAAACCGGAAAGAAAATAGATGATGATTGTATAGTGTGTACAGTCCGTACAGTGATGACATGGAAGATGACTGTAGAGGAGATACGACCATATAACTGACATGGAAAGGTACAGTGGTAGGTATAGTGTGATAACGTGGAAAGTGTAATGACTGGGTGTATGAAATGATGACGTGTTGGACAAGTGGACCAATCAGAGTGTGACACATGTCACCACTACAAGGGTGACATGTGGCATGTCCATATGGATGATGTGGCAAGGTCTTACAACATGTGGTAAGTATAGTGGCATGACACCTGTTAGCACTCTGTAATTTGCCCAAGGCTGAAAGGCAATCACAGAGGCAACATCAAAACCACTTCAAGTCTTGGATCTAGCCTTCCAAGACTCAGAGAGGGATCTCTCTGTCTGATATAGCTTTGTTTTAAGAGATATTAGGCTAGTTAATGAAAACAATGTGCTTTGTTGTAAAAAGGATTTATAAATTGGTTGAGACAGTTTACACACCCATTAGGCTATGGGGTCTGCAATTAATTAGGAATGAAATACAGCCATGAAAGAGGTAGGATGACTTCCACAAGGAAAGATAATACACTCACTGGATTTTTTGCAGCTTAAATGATGGATGGAAGAACAGATGAGGAAAATAACTTCAACTAACAAGCACTTAAGAATCTCTTAATTGAAGATATTTAGAAGATAAACACTTAAATCTCTAGAATTGGAAACAGGGTATCAGAGATAAATCCTAAGACATAACGCTATTCATAAATATTAGATTCAGAAAACAAAGTGGTTATAGAGCAAGAAACATTTAACTGAGAAAATCACAACACCAGTGAACATATGCAAGAATCCTGTAAGGTGCCTTCCCTTCATTAATGGCAGATCTATTAAAAAAGTTACAGCTTGATAGCCACAGGGCGTCAAGAACCAACCCTTTTACATTAAAATCATCCCAATAAATAAGATAGATCTTCTCCTCAAGTTCCGAGAGTCGGTTCAACCGCCTCGGCCAAAAATAGCCACCACTCCCAGAAAATTCAGAGTTTTCTGCCATAAAAAATGGACCGTTTTTGTGCAAAACAGGGGTCCGATCAGACGTGATTATTTCTTCAATGATGACACCTGGGAGAAAACTGAAAGAGGTTATTTTATATGGGCATGTTCTGGACAAAAACCTCTTTCGGTTTCGCAAAATTAGTCCCCAGCTGGCCGTGACAGCTCCTGCAAAATCAGGACTGAAACGGAGAATTTAAAATTTGGAAAAATAGGCCTCGAAGATGTCTTCGCCTCTCCCTCCTCGTAGCTCCGTTACAAAAAATGGAAAAAAAAATTTGTTCCTCATCCCGTGCTGACCAAAAACCTGTCTCGGATTTTTAAAATCCACCTCCGTTTTCCCAAAAACTCCTCCGGAAGAAAACATGGTAACGCAGTCAAAAATTGGCAAAAATGAGGGAAAGTGACTTTTTGGTAGGAAAACGGGATTCCGGACCCCCCCCCCCTCACTAAATGTCGAACGTCCGGGGGGGGTCTGGAATTGAACCTGGGTCGTTGATTTAGTTAGGCAATTGTGGGCCGTGTAGATTTTCTTGGGTTTTAATTTAAATTCCGGGCCCCCCCCCCCCTTCGTTAAATTCCGGAAGGTGGGGGGGGCTCCGGAATTAATACGATGCGTTGATATTTCTCATGGTAAGTGGATAGGGGGGTATGGGGTATGAAATGTGTGGGAGTTTTAGGGGGGTGGGAGTATGGAGGGAGTTAGTGTATGGTGAGGTGGGGAGGGCGGGGAGTGACGTGAGGGGGAGTTGGGTAGTGGAATATGACACGGGAGTGACGTAGGGAGGAGTGGACGTAGGGAGTGTGAGGTGGATGGAGTATAACCTAGGTTAGGTGGGGGATGGGACTTAGGATAGGGTATATTTTTTAGTTTTTTAATTTTCATTTGTTTTATCCACATTTTATTATATGTTTTCATGTGTTATGTAATATGTTACATTTCTTTATTTTCTTTTTGTTTTATTTATTTTGTATTATATTTTTTATAATTGTTTTTTATTTTTATTTTTAATATTTTAGGTTTTTTTGTTATTATTTAATATTTTGTATTTCTTTTTGCCATTTTTAATTTATTTAATTGTTTTATTTTAATTTAAAACTAACCCTAATTTCTAACTTAGTTGCTAACCTAGGTATTAAACTTAATTAATAATTAATTATTTAATATTTAATTAATGATTAATTAATTATTAAATAGTCGTTTATTAATCAAATTTAACCTAGACTAACCTTATTGTTAATTCTTTTGTTTATCCTAAGTTTGTTCATGCAGGGATGGAAGGTGGGATAATGGAGGCTGACAAAGGACAAGGGGGAGAGGATGCAGCGGATGAAGAATGCAGCAAGGTGATGGGGAAATGAGCGACAAGAATGGAGGGAGGAAAACGGAGTCACCTGAGCCATGCTTCGTCACAGGGGGAGATGCCAAATCAACAGTCGAAGAATCGACTCGCCTATAATTATAGGACCCTAACATAGGCTCCACCTGGGGATAGCAGCTTCTTTCAGGAGGTGTCAAGAACAACAGACCTATGAACATGCAGGCCAGAGCTTTATCCATTGGGCTGGTCCCAAAATCTTATTCTGCAACCTGTACTTGTTTTGATCTTGCAACTGAAAATGAAATCAACTGAACACTGCTGAAAAAGAGATGCCCAGAATGATGAGCTTATTCATTTTCCTACCTACCTACCCTACTGCGATCATTGCTCAGCTAGGTAATGGAAAAATGCCAATGGAGCCAATCCAGCAGTTGATGTAGTGGCTCTATTCTTTCCCCGTCTGTGAGGAAACTCAGAAATGGGTCTGTTACTCGTGCTTGAGAGTAACTTCCACCGTGTTTTCCCTTGCATAAGATTTGATCGACCCAAACAATAGGAAAAACACCAGCAATAGAAAAACATCCTGTATTAAATAATTTCTCCATATAGGCAGCTACAGGATCAATATAGGTTTGGCCCATCTTTTGATTTTCAACTTCAAACAACTCCGCATCAAAACTCGATTTTCCACCTATGCCTTCTGTGTCTTTCAACACTTCCTCCTCTGACTGTGGGTGTTCTGTTGGTTTCTGAAATGATGCCTCTACTGCAAAAGGCAAAGAATCTGATTGCCTGACCATGTCAATATCATAACAACTCTTTATCTCATGACTGGTAAATGAAGAATGATTTTGGCCACACAGTCCATCCAACTGATCAGCCATTGGATCCTGAAAAGACTGACAAGACTGTTGCATTGACTCAAATGAAATTTCCTGCTTGTTTCTATTTTCATCCTTCAACACTTGTCCAAGAGTCTCCTTCAAAACTTGAAATGATTTAAAGCACAATGATATAGAGTTCTTTTGGATTAACTCAAAATTTGTCTCAGGCTCTAAGTTATCATCAAGAATTTGAAAATTGAAGGAGGGCAACTGCTGCGATTCTGGGTTTAGAACAGCCTCCATATCCTTAATGGTATCATCAATTGATTGGTCAGAGACATTTATGTCTTCACTGTTTACAACTGGACTAGAGTTTCTTTTTCAAGAATTGAAGAGATGAGAAACATATGGGCAAAGTGCTTTCACTTACTCTGACATTTTCTGCACATTCCTCATCGTTGTCATGACTGTTGCGCAATGGATGATTGTCGCATCTGAACGGTAAATGATCTTCTTGTTGCCAATGACATGCTACCAGTTTCTTTAAGCAGTCAACCTCTATTTCATCTTCATGATTGTCATCGTACTGATCCCACTTGGGTGGACAATCCAAGTAAGGAATGTCATCAAACATGCACATCATATCAACTGGTTTCTCCTCTACAAATTGAGATGGAGCTTCATCTTTGACTGTGTCGTGAATTGAATACATGAACAAATCATCATTCAAACCATGGTATCCATGATGAGCAGAAAAATGTTTGGGGACTGGGACTGTGTCTTTCTCTGCAATCACTAGAACATGATGTCTTTGGACAACAAGCTCATCTTTCCTGTTGATCTTCTACATCATCTCCTCAATGGTACTGACCAAAATCTGCAGTTCAGCTTCTGATGATTTCAGCTGCTTCGTTTCTTTGTCCTTCAACTGTGACCTCTTGATCAACAAGTTGGTCTCCACATCAACAACAATATTCTGCATTTCTTCAAGGCTTTCAATATTCCTCTCTCTTAACTGAAATGTCATCTTAGGATCGAATGCATCTGGGTAATGCAAGTGGGCAGATCCAGGGGGTGGCCTTATATTAGCAGGTATTGCATGATATGTCTGATTGAATCTGGCTGAAAACTGATGTACTGTCTCCCCTGGCTTTCTTTTCAAGTGTTTATATTCTTCTAGGATGAGGAAAACATTTCCCATGATCACCCACCTATCTAGGAAAACTTGCATGAACTGATCAAAATTTCTGATGCTTGCAGCTGGCAGATTTTTAAACCAATCTTTAACTTTACCCCCCAGAGACAGGGCAAACATTCTGATGTAGACATCATCATCTTCAACCTCATAAAGGTCAAGGAAATCTTCAAGGTTTTGAATATGCCTTTCAACAGTGATCTTCTCATTTTCTCCATCAAACCTAGGCAGATTATTAATGTAATTGACAAGGAGGTCATGGAGAATGGGAGGCAAATCTAGAGGTTTGTATCGGTCTGGGACTTTTGCAATCACAAGAGATGAAGCAAGGGGCTTACAAACATCCAGAGGTTTAGCAGGAGTAGGAGACAAAGTAGGAGGCTTATGTCTCACTAGGCATTCTACAGGTGCATCTGGGATGTGCACAGGTGTATGAGCGTGTACATATTCTACAGTTGTGGGTATGATCTCTTGAGACTCATCAATTGACTGATGGTCAAAATACTCTTCAACAATATACTTTTGACCAGGCTTAGAAAAATACAAGACATGATTGCAGATAAAACCAAAGATGTCTTGAATGCAATTTGAGATTGAATACCTGGTCTTTCTAGGCTGCTTGGTCATGCTTCAGGTTCTTCCTCCAGTGGAGTCTTCGAGCTGGCATTGTCTGGAGCTGATTGGAGTCGCCAGGTGAATGATCTCAGCCTTCTTGTGTCTGGTCACTGTCCACCATCAGTGATCAGAGCTGGAGCTTTAAAGTGTACTACTGGGAAAATTCCCCAGTGGAGTCGCCATTCTGTTAGCGCTCTGTAATTTGCCCAAGGCTGAAAGGCAATCACAGAGGAAACATCAAAACCACTTCGAGTCTTGGATCTATCCTTCCAAGACTCAGAGAGGGATCTCTCTGTCTGATGTAGCTTTGTTTTAAGAGATATTAGGCTAGTTAATGAAAACAATGTGCTTTGTTGTAAAAAGGGTTTATAAATTGGTTGAGACAGTTTACACACCCATTGGGCTATGGGGTCTGCAATTAATTAGGAATGAAATACAGCTATGAACGAGGTAGGATGAATTCCACAGGGCGAGATAATACACTCACTATATTTTTTGCAGCTTAAATGATGGATGGAAGAACAGATGAGGAAAATAACTTCAAATAACAAGCACTTAAGAATCTCTTAATTGAAGATATTTAGAAGATAAACACTTAAATCTCTAGAATCGAAAACAGGGTATCAGAGATAAATCCTGAGACATAACGCTATTCATAAATATTAGATTTATAAAACAAATTGGTTATAGAGCAAGAAACATTTAACTGAGAAAATCACAACACCAGTGAACATACGCAAGAATCCTATAAGGTGCCTTCCCTTCATTAATGGCAGATCTATGAAAAAAGTTACAGCTTGATAGACACAGGGCATCAAGAACCAACCATTTTACATTAAAATCATCCCAATAAATAATATAGATATTCTCCTCAAGTTCCAAGAGTCGGTTCAACCGCCTCGGCCAAAAATAGCCACCACTCCCAGAAAATTCAGAGTTTTCTGCCATAAAAAATGGACCGTTTTTGTGCAAAACAGGGGTCCGATCAGATGTGATTATTTCTTCAATGATGACACCTGGGCGAAAAATGAAAGAGGTTATTGTATATGGGCATGTGCTGGACAAAAACCTCTTTCGGTTTCACAAAATTAGTCCCCAGCTGGCCGTGACAGCTCCTGTAAAATCGGGACTGAGACGGAGAATTTAAAATTTGGAAAAGTAGGCCTCGAAGATGTCTTCGCCTCTCCCGCCTCATAGCTCCGTTGTAAAAAATAGAAAAAGAGTTTTGTTCCTCAGCCCGTTCTGACCAAAAACCTCAGATTTTTAAAATCCGCCTCCGTTTGCCCAAAAACTCCTCCGGAAGAAAACATGGTAACACAATAAAAAATTGGCAAAAATGAGGGAAAGTGACTTTTTGGCGGGAAAACGGGATTCCGGACCCCCCCCCTCGTTAAATGTCAAACGCCCGTGGGGGTCCGGAATTGAACCTGGGTCGTTGATTTAGTTAGGCAATTGTGGGCCGTGTAGATTTGCTTGGGTTTTAATTTGAATTCCGGGACCCCCCCCCCCTTCGTTAAATTCCGGAAGGTGGGGGGACCTCCGTAATTAATACGATGCGTTGATATTTCTCGTGGTAAGTGGATAGGGGGGTACGGGGTATGAAATGTGTGGGAGTTTTAGGGGGGCGGGATTATGGAGGGAGTTAGTGGATGGTGAGGTGGGGAGGGCGGGGAGTGATGTGAGGGGGAGTTGGGTAGTGGAATATGACATGGGAGTGACGTAGGGAGGAGTGGACGTAGGGAGTGTGAGGTGGATGGAGTATAACGTAGGTTAGGTGGGGGATGGGACTTAGGATAGGGTATATTTTTTAGTTTTTTAATTTTTATTTGTTTTATCCACATTTTATTATATGTTTTCATGTGTTATGTAATATGTTACGTTTCTTTATTTTCTTTTTGTTTTATTTATTTTGTATTATATTTTTTATAATTGTTTTTTATTTTTATTTTTAATATTTTAGGTTTTTTTGTTATTATTTAATATTTTGTATTTCTTTTTGCCATTTTTAATTTATTTAATTGTTTTATTTTAATTTAAAACTAACCTTAATTTCTAACTTAGTTGCTAACCTAGGTATTAAACTTAATTAATAATTAATTAATGATTAGTTAATTATTAAATTGTCGTTTATTAATCAAATTTAACCTAGACTAACCTTATTGTTAATTCTTTTGTTTATCCTAAGTCTGTTCATGCAGGGATGGAAGGCGGGATAATGGAGGCTGACAAAGGACAAGGGGGAGAGGATGCAGCGGATGAAGGATGCAGCAAGGTGATGGGGAAATGAGCGACAAGAATGGAGGGAGGAAAACGAAGTCACCAGAGCCATGCTTCGTCACAGGGGGAGATGCCAAATCAACAGTCGAAGAATCGACTCGCCTATAATTATAGGACCCTAAAAACACCTAGGAAGAAAGTTGGATGAATGGGTTCTTGACACGTGGCATGTTTTCTCCAAATAGCATGGTGCCAAGTGGTACCCATCGGTTGGTCGCAGTTTTTGGAAAAAATGGTTTGGTGTCAACTGGGTTCGACCGCATGATCTCTGACTGGGCGAATGTCTTGGCAGGGTTGAGCTAGCTAGCCCGTCAGAGGGTAATAGTTAACCATATATTGGTGCCACTTATATTTACTTTGTGTGGAGGTCTAATCGGATAAGAATAGGGCTCTAGTCTAGCCCCACCCTTGATGCAAACACTACCAGACTATCACATATGACCCCAGTCCTTTGTTTGTTGGCATGAAAATGGTGTATCCCGGTGTTACCACATGTGACCGATCCATATACTTGTTGGCTCTACCACTTGGCATGAAGGTTAGGGGTTAGCCCCGATCGGTTAGGCTAGCCCATCAACTGGGGGTGTAACCAACAACTAGAAATTGGGGTCCCTATCCAAGTATAGAGAACTTGGAATGTAAAGGATCAGGGTATATGGCATTGCAAATGACCAGGGGTCGGTAGTTAAGGAGCTAGCTCTTGGCGCTAGGCCACATGGGTAGCACACATGCAACCAGGGCCTGAATTTTGGGGGGATGCACCTAATTTATGCCTGAAAGTAGGTTTTCATACTATGTAATGTGATTTTTATTGATTTATGGCTTGATATTGGGAGATTTTGGCCATTTGTGGAGGATCTTGGGCCCTTTTTGAGTCCATATCTTGGGGAGAAGTTGGGATATGGTTACCAACTTCAAGCCTATATAAACCACAAGCTCTTGAAGCCAAGAGGGAAGTTCAGAGCAGAGAAATTCTATTGAAATATTGAGGCAAAGCCAATTTTTATGTAGAGAAGCTATTGAGGAGAGCACTTTTCAGGGCCATTTCTGGGAGCTCCAGTCATCCGATTTCAGTTTGTCTGTTTTGCTGGGTTTTAGAGATATGGTAGAACAAGAACAAATTAGTTTGTAACCATTTTGGCACTATTGTGATGGATTTTTAAAGCTTCAAATAGAAATAAGAAAGCCTCACCCACTGAGACAAAGGCCCAGAGATGTAGGCGAGATTGCCAAACTCCGTTATCACTTTGGTGTTTTATGGTTTGTTATATTCATGCTTATGTTCATATCTGTAAATTTCTTTATGGATGTCATATTTCATTAATGATTCTTCCTCTTTCATTAGTTTCCTAAATGGTAATTTAACTCATGCAAATTAACTCAACCATTGTCATTTAAAAGATCTTTTCGGATCAAGTAGTATTAGAGCTAGTTGATGGTTGGATTTTGAGTTTGCATGTTTCCCAGGGAAAAGCTCATCTCAGTTGAGAAAATGGTGACTAAAGAGGGAATTTCTTAGGATGCAAAGGATATTCGAAAAACTCTATTTTCCATGTCCGATATGGTGAAAGTGTTGTATGAAGATTACTTGGAATGAAAGAGGTCGATTCAAGAGAAGTATTCAAAGAACAAAAAAGGAGAAGAAGAAATGAGGGAATTGCCTTCTACATCTATTTCAGAAAACATCTATGAGGTATGCAATGAAGGTCATTCATCAATTTCACATTGTTCCCATCAAGATGGTTTTGGTGCATTTGAAAAACATACAAGAGGTATAGGTTTGAAATTGCTAACCAAGATGGGATATGAAGGAAAGGTCGTTGGAAGAAAGGGAAAAGGTATCATTAATCCCATTGAGGTTGTGGAAAGACCTCATCATTTAGGATTGGGATATGGCGAAGAGGAGATTGGAGCATCGTCCAAGATGGGTTCCAAAACATCGAAAGCAAGTGATGCTTCAAGTGGCCAGCCTAAGTCATTGTAGGATCGAATCATGAAAGGTTATGGTGTATCACTCCTTGATGGTGATAGTGAATGAAAATCATCTTCAAAGAAATGTGAAGATCAACTAGGAAGGTATTGATTTTTCCAATTCTCTTCTTAATTATAAAAAAAATAATAATCATGTAATCCGAAACTTGTGGAATATGTATCCATGTACTTTTTTTCATTCACCCATGCATTGTGTTTCCAAGTGTTGGAAGAGACAATCATTGTACAGGAATTTTATGTCAACCAAGAAGGAGACACGAAAAAAATACCCAACTCCACAATGGAATAAAGAGAAGGGAAAACAAGTTTGGATGGAAAAATCTCACTGCACTTATTGCAACAGGGGTGGACATCAAAAGGCTAATTGTTGGAAGCTTAATCTGGAACTTCATCCAAAGAAGGAAAAAAGGATTGTGTGTGCACTCACAAAGGAAGAAGAATTACTAGTGAAGCAATACTAACACCATGAAGGAAAGAAAACAATCACTTGGTTATGCCAGAAGTGGATGTCACAACTTCATTGTATTTTGCTTCCATTAATGTACTCACGCATGTTGAAATGATGACATGTTATAACATCATTTTGAACAACATCGTGTTTTTTTTTGTCCTTATGAGTATGTAATCAATAAGTTCTGTTTTCTAACCTTTTGGAGGACCAAAAGGTATTTAGTGGGGAGGTGTGATCCATAATTGGATCCAAGAGACAGATGGGGCTCAAAAAGGCCTAAAAAAACAAATTTCTCAGAATCTCTTCAAAACGTGCAGGTGTGTAGGCCTCAACGTTACGAACCCAATACAACTTGAACGCGATCAAATGAACATTGTATGCTCTAGATATAATGATCTGTTCATTTTGCCAAACAAGCAAAAAAATAGATGTTGACTATACATTCCATACAGTGATGAAATGGTAGATGACTGTACAGGTTGTACGACCATATAACTAATGTGGCAGGATAAAGTGAAAGGTACAATTTGCTAATGTGGAAAGTGTGTTGATTGGGTGTATGTATTGATGAAGTGTCAGACAGGTGGACCAATTAGAGCATGACACATGTCACCACTGCAAGGGTGACATGTCGAACATCTATACAGATGAGATGGCAGGGTCATACAACTATACAACATGTGGCAGACGTGGAAGGTACAGTGGCATTACACCTGGGTAGACAGCTGGATGGATAGGCGCTTGAATGGTGGCTTGTTTTTAGCGAATAGTGTGGTGCCACGTGGCCCAATCCTAGGATTCTAGTGGCACCAATATGTTGGTTACAGTTTTTGGAAAAATTGGTTTGGGGGCCACTGGGTTTGAATATGTGACCTTCGCCCAGACGAACGTATTAGTAGGGCCTAGCTAGCCAACCCACCCAAGGGTGGTACTTAACCATATATTGGTGCCACCTCTATTTATTTTCTGTGGAGGGATATTCAGAAGAGAATAGGGTTGGGGTCTAGCCCCAGCCTCGACGCAAACACCATTGGACCATCAAATATGGCCCCAGTCCTTTGTTTGTTGGTGGGAAAATGGTGTAGCACGACATTACGACATGTGACCGATGCATATGCATGTTGGCTCTACAGCTTGGTGTGAAGGTTAGAGGTTAGCCCCGGTCAGTTGGGCTAGCCCGACGACCAAGGGCGTAACCAACAACTGGAAATCAGAGGGTCTTTCAAAGTATAGAGAGAATGGAAGGTAAAGGATCAGGAAATATGGCATTGCAAATGACCAAGGATCGATAGTTAAGGAGCTATCGCTTGGCACTAGGGCACATGGGTAGCATGCATGTGATCAAGAATTACAAGTCTGACATTCATACAAATGCATATTCATATCTCAGACCAAATATATTAAAGAAATGTTGAGGAAATTTCAAATGGAAGATTGCAAACCTATGAGCACACCTATGATTACAGGATGCAAGCTAAGAAAAGATGATGAAACATTAAAAGTGGACCAAACCATTTATAGATAAATGATTGGTATCCTATTATATGCAACAACAACAAGACTAGATATCATGCAAGTTGTAGGATTAGATTAGGTATAAAGTATTAATGATATAAATAGAACTATTGGAGGAGAATTCTTCCTAGGAAAATGTCTTGTGTCATGGCTAAGTAAAGCATCCCTCCATATCACTATCTACAACAGAAGTTGAATATATTGTTGTTTCATCCTATTGCACTCAAGTAATTTGATGAAACAAACTATATAATACATACAATTAAATTACGATCATCCAATTATTCTTAACTGTGACAATACCAATGTTATAAAAATTTCTAAAAATCATGTCATGCACTCAAAAACCAAGCATATCCCAATTAAATTTCATTTTTTAAGGGAATAGGTTTCTCTAAAAATGGTTAAAGTGGAATATGTGGATACTAAAGAATAGATCATAGATCTATTCACAAAATTTCTTCCCAAAATTATGTTTGAAAACCTTAGACAAATATTGGGGGTAATCTACATATCCAATTAAATTAGAAAAGGATTACATGTACAAGGGGAGTATAACCTCAAGGGGAGAAAGGAAATATCCCTTCTCCCATTACCTTCAAAGGGGGAGAATAAATAGTAAAACCTAGTTAAGATTAAAACGTGGTTTTTACTTTGTTTCCATCAATGCCAAAGGGGGGGAAAGTTGGACATGGTTTTATGGTGTTGGCATTGATGTCAAAGAAATGTTAATATGGTCAATGTTGGACATGGTGTTATGGAGTTGGAATTGATGTCAAAGAGAGTCAATATGGTCATCATTATAAATGGATAATTCGATATGGATCCATACAAGTCACATGTAACAACCCTAGTTAAACAGATGCATAGGGATTATTAATTATAATTAATTTGATAATCTGACTGTCCTAATATGTTTAGTTAAAGAATAATTATTTCTTAATAATATTAATTAATTAATTAATTACTAATTACTTGTTCATATCTATCAATGATTAATTAATTAGTTAATGGACTCATTAATTATTTGAGTAATGAATTAAAGGGGTTAATAATTTTAATTTATGTTATTAAATACTTTACATATGCAAGGGGGGGAATGAAGCATTAAATTAAGGAGATAAGGAAATTAAAGAAGGGGGATAAGGTAATAAAGAAGGAGATAAGGAAATTAAAGAAGGGGAATAAGGTAATAAAGGAGGAGATAAGGAAATTAATGAGGGGGAGGAGATTCGGTGAAGGGGAAGATATGATGGGGGAAGAGTCCTACGGGAGGGCATCGTGAGAATAGGGGGAAGGAAGAATTATGGGAGAGGAGAGACTGTAGTTCTGGTTTGGATTTTCTAGTTCTGTTGTTGGGTTCTGCAGTTTTGGTGAACCATTGTAGTGGGCATCAGGTTGCTGGGGGTTTTGGGCATGGGGGCCAGGATTCCTTTCAGTATCCTGGAGCTAGGGAGCCGGACAAACTGCTCCTAGTTGGATGGGTGGTTAGTCAGTTTGGGCAGAGTTTGGTCAGTGCATCAGGTTGGACAAGGAAGCAGGGAAAGGACAACCAGAGCAGCGGGAATTAGCATTAGAAGGAGGTATTTTTAATTATGAATTTGCTGATTTATTTTCATGTTGTGGAATAATTTTAAATTTCTGTTGAATATTTATGCTTATATGATGGTGAATGAATTATTTGTGCAAGGAAAGGAATTATATTTTTAATTGTACTTAATTTAGGTCTCTACACATGGTATCAAAGTCGTAGTTCACAATATGGGACAAGGGCCTACCCACCTACCTAGAATTAACCAAAAATGACCACTAAAACCCTATATTTACAACCCTTCAACAACCAAAGATAGCCCATAAATGATAAACCCCACGAAGAAAACTACCTAGAAACGCTAAAGAAAAGAGTGAGTGTAGAAAAAAAAAAAAAAGAGAGAGAGACCCCACACATCCCTTGTTCCATTCATCTTCTACCTAACCTGCAAATGGCAAAGACAAGAAAAAGAGTTTGGTTATACTTATAGAAGAATTATGTTTTGTTGCCTTATTTGATAAAAACTAAGATATATATATATATATATATATATAAATCATATTATATATATAAATAACTGGCTTTGGAGAATCCTTATTCTGCAAAATGGCCACTGCCCATCTGTGTGCTAGTGTTCATACCCTCAGGCCATGTGTTCATAATCTCCCCTCCCCATCGAACCATGCGCACATGATCTACTAGATGGTTGAATAGAAACGCAGGCCAGTACCCTACTAACTGTTTGTCTCTGAATTCCAACCGCCAGTTCCCATGATTTGGATCCTAATCATTTCAATCCATATATGAGGAATCATTAGAATTATCTCATAAACTAGAAGAAAATTGCTTCAAACTTCCAGCATAGTCCTGGATAAATAGTTACAGGGAGCTAATTTAAGTAACCAATTGAAAATTATGGTGAACTAAGCAAACTAATAAGTAACAATGGTAATTGCAATTCAGTAGATTTATGCTAGTATAGACCCATAGAGGTCTATTTTGCATAGTCCGAGATTAGCTTCTTTGATTTAAAACAGTTTCTGTTATGATCCGTGAAAAGATGGCTACATCCTTGCAAGAACAAAAGCCTTGAAAAAAATAATTATATAACAATATAATTTACCTTCCAAAAAAGCAAGCTCATATCAAATCGGCCACCATCATATTCTGAAGTTGGCGATACAGAAGCCACAAAATATCTGTTGTCTTATCCATAGATGAACCATCAAAGCCTTCAAGTAGCTTTGTTTCCGTATGCTCCAAAGATCTACGACTACTCTCTTCCAATTCCACTAGCAATGGATTGGTTGGATTTATTTCTGTAGCAGCCGAACCCATTGCTTCTTATAAAAAAAAATTAAGGCCAAAGGCCCAATCTCAATCTTCAAGCCAAATGTTGAGCTATCAAGTACCAAATCCTAACACATCACAAGATGAAACCCAAGACCAAGCGCCAAACCACAGGGAATGTGTCAAAGTGTAGTACGCATCTCAATAATGTGCACGCACTACAAAAAAATTTAGTAATAAACAACAACAACAAAAAAAAAAACCTAACGCACAAGGCACCGCCGGCAGCAAATCCCAGTGTCAAACGCCCAAGCTGTTGAGAAGGAGGATCCCAAGAGAATTCCTTTGTTCACAATGTGTCCACAAACTGTGAATATAATCACCCAACACAACACATAGCCCGAACACAACGCCCAGCCATGGTCAAGGAGTCACGCCTGCACAAACACAAAACATTTTTTTTTATTAATAAACAAAATAAACAAAAAAAAAAACATTGCGCACAAGTGGTAAGCACCAAACCGAAATATTTTCATTCCAAGCCAAGTCACAAATAAACACTCAAATCCCAACACTGAGTTCCTTACCTCTCACCACACCTCATGGCTGCATTGCAACCCAAGCATTGCAAGTTGTGCCAACCGTACCAGGACGAGGGATATTTAGGTCAATCGCTTCCTTTGATGGGTGAGAGCAACGACGATAACTAAACTCAATGATATCGATATCTACCATAGAGAATAGCTCCTTGGCATGCGAACGGGTGAAACATCGGGGTATAACTGAGATCCATCAATCGCATATCCATCATTTTGTGGTACTACTTGCTGCGTGGTGAGTCCAGTGAACCATAGCTAGAACATGCGGATAAGCCTAGAGAGCCCTTCCTATACACAGTGGGAATTACCTGTATTGAGGTAGGGGAGATAAGAACTTGCAATACAACATGAGTTAACCAAGACCGAGCACCCAAGCACCAGGAATCAAGACACAGGGAGGAGGATCTCACAAATGGGCTCAAAGGGCGCGCACTGCAAA
>ML793488.1:176126-219668 GCA_009831015.1 Picea engelmannii | reverse complement strand
CATATCTATCAATGATTAATTAATTAATTAATTGACTCATTAATTATTTGAGTAATGAATTAAAGGGGTTAATAATTTTAATTTATTTTATTAAATACTTTACGTATGCAAGGGGGGGAATGAAGCATTAAATTAAGGAGATACGGAAATTAAAGAAGGGGGATAAGGTAATAAAGAACGAGATAAGGAAATTAAAGAAGGGGGATAAGGTAATAAAGGAGGAGATAAGGAAATTAATGAGGGGGAGGAGAGTCGGTGAAGGGGAAGATATGACGGGGGAAGAGTCCTATGGGAGGGCATCATGAGAATAGGGGGAAGGAAGAATTATGGGAGAGGAGAGACTGTAGTTCTGGTTTGGATTTTCTGGTTCTTTTGTTGGGTTTTGCAGTTTTGGTGAACCATCATAGGGGGCACCGGGTTACTGGGGGTTTTGGGCATGGGGGTTAGGATTCCTTTCGGTAACTTTGAGCTAGGGAGCCAGACAGGTTACTCCTATCTGGCTGGGTGGTTAGTCGGTTTGGGTAGAGTTTGTTCAGTGCATCAGGCTAGACAAGGAAGTAAGGAAAGGACAACCAGAGCAGTGAGAATTAGCATCAGAAGGAGGTATTTTTAATTATGAATTTTCTAAGTTATTTTCATGCTGTGGAATAATTTTAAATTTTTGTTGAATATTTATGCTTATATGATGGTGAATGAATTATTTGTGCAAAGAAAGGAATTATATGTTTAATTGTACTTAATTTTGGATTTAATTAAGTTAGGTCTCTACACGTGGTATCAGAGCCGTAGTTCACAATCTGGGCCAAGGGCCTACCCACCTACCCAAAATTAACCAAAAATGACCACTAAAACCCTATATTTACAACCCTTCAACAACCAAAGATAGCCCATAAATGATAAACCCCATGAAGAAAGCTACCTAGAAACCCTAAAGAAAAGAGTGAGAGTAGAAAAAAAAAAAAAGAGACCCCACACATCCCTTGTTCCATTCATCTTCTACCTAACTTGCAAATGGAAAAGACAAGAAAAAGAGTCTAGTTATACTTATAGAAGAATATTTTTTTGTTTCCTTATTTGATAAAATCTAAGATAGATATATAAATCATATTATATGTAAAAATAACTGGCTTTGGAGAATCCTTCTTCTGCAAAATGGTCACTTCCCATCTATTTTCTGGTGTGCATACCCTCGGGCCACGTGTTCACAATCTCCCCTCCACATCGAACCATGCGCACATGATCTACTAGATGGTTGATTAGAAACGAAGGATAGTACCCTACTAACTGTTTGTCTCTGAATTCCAACCACCAGTTCCCATGATTTGGATCCTGATCAATTCAATCCATATATGATAAATCATTAGAATTAGCTCATAAACTTCCAGCATAGTCCCGGATAAATAGTTACACGGAGCTAATTTAAGTAACCAATTGAAAATTACAGTGAACTAAGCAAACTAATAAGTAACAATGATAATTTCAATTCAGTAGATTTATGCTAGTATAGACCCATAGAGGTCTATTTTGGATAGTTCAGGATTAGCTTCTATGATCTAAAACAATGGTTGTTATGATCCGTGACCGGATGGCTGCATCCTTGCAAGCACAAAAGCCTTGAAAAAAAAAAAGAATTTATATAACAATATAATTTACCTTCCAAACAAGCAAGATGATATCAAATCGGCCACCATCATATTCTGAAGTTGGCGATATGGCAGCCAAAAAATATCTGTTGTCTTATCCACAGATGAACTATCCAAGCCTTCAAGTATATTTGTTGCCATATGATCCAAAGATCTATGACTACTCTCTTCCAATGCCACCAGCAATGGATCGGTTGGATTTATTTCTGCAGCAGTCGAACCCATCGATTCTTATAAAAAAAAATTAAGGCCGAAGGCCCAATCTCAATCTCCAAGTCAAATGTTGAGCTATCAAGTACCAAATCCTAACACATCACAAGACGAAACCGAAGACCAAGCGCCAAACCACAGGGAATGTGTCAAAGTGCAATATGCATCTCAATAATGCGCGTGCACTGCAAACAAATTTAGTAATAAACAACAACAACAACAAAAAAAAAAACCTAGCACACAAGGCACTGTAGGCAGCAAATCCCAGTGCCAAACACCCAAGCTGTCGAGAAGTAGGAGCCCACGAGGATGCCTTTTTGCACAATGTGTCCACGAGACATCAATATAACCACCCAACACAACACATAGCCTGAACACAGGGCCCAGCCACAGTCGAGGAGCCGCGCCTGCACAAACACAAATTTGTTGGACATGGTTTAATGGTGTTGGCATTGATGTCAAAGAAATGTTAATATGGTCAATGTTGGACATGGTGTTATGGAGTTGGCATTGATGTCAAAGAGAGTCAATATGGTCATCATTATAAATGGATAATTCAATATGGATCCATACAAGTCACAGATGGAGAAATTAATAAGACATGGTTTATTAAAACTTCCATTGGAAATGAGAAATGTCTGAGCAAAACTTGAATATATCATGCTTGAAGATATAATTGGAAGAACATTCCACATGAACATAAAAAATAAGTTACTCTATTCTAAATAATGAGGGAAAAAGAACACAATCTAGTGCTCAATGAAATATTTGTATGAAAACATCTATCAAATATCTTGGACCTTCAATGATCTGGAAAATACAACATGTTTGTAGTGCTTGCAGGGGAATAGCCATAACCCCGATACAAGGTTTGAGAAACTGAAGGTTTCAAGCTATCATCGTCATCATAGGTGTGAGAAAAATATAATGAATTTTCAAGAGTCTCATTGTGAGCGTTATATCACTGTACCAAGCCACATGAATCATCAAAACTAGAAATCAACGTTGATCATTCGATTAGAAAGGAAGCACGATTAGACAACCCGAATCAAATTCATGATTGAAATAGTAGTGAACAATGATGATTGATTGTTTCTCGTTGGATCATAATGGAAGCATGATCAAGCAGCCTAAAATGAATTCATGATTCAAATAGCATGAATGTTAATAACCACAGGTGGACGCAAAAGTAATATTATGAAAAATTTAACTTTCCACGTGTCAGCATTAAGTTTCATCGCTTTTTGGCATGGTTATAATTAGAGTCCATCCTTCAAATGAAAAATTCATGTGGACCGTCCACTCAATAGTTGATTAAATCTAAACAGTCGATTTGATTTTCTCCTAGCCAAGCCTCAACCATCCACTCAACACTTGATCAAGTCCGAGCTATCAATTTGATTGTCTCCCAAGTAAGAATTGTTTGCACTCGCTCTCCGTCACAAGTCAAATTCATATGGAATATAAAGGTATGATGGGTTCAAGTGATAAACAGGTTAGCAACTGGTTATACGGTATGGTCACTTTTTAAATAAAACAAGGGTCTTCGGGCTAGAGTATAGAACAGGTCTTGCACTCTATTTTTCTAGTTGTTGGTCACAATGTTTGCTACTATGGGAAAATGGGGCCACAAATTAACACCTACACAATGTTCGATACATAAAGTTCACCCAAGAGAAAATAAAAGATCAAATTTTATCCTTTGAAGGACTAAGGATGAAGTGGAAGTGTGGGGTTCTATTCTTCCTATTTAATTAGGTAATTCTAAATACCAAACAAAGGATTGAAAGTCATTTTCGACTTGGATATTAGAACAGTTTTTATGCACAATGTACTTGACGAAAATTCTAGAGAGCATCTAGTAGAACAAAGTTCGCACCATTTTGTAGCAATTGAATAAATTCTGGTAATGTTGAAAAGGAAAACATCCCATGAAAGGTTCTTGGCTTACCAGTGCCAATTGAGAATATGATTCTTAATATAATTCTTCATAAAAGTGATTTTGAAGAGGGACAAAGGTCACTCGATTACTTAAAAATGATAATAAAGGAATAAATTTGTTCTTAAAAAAAACATTATTGTTTTGAAGAGGCACATTGATTCATTTATCTTTTACAAAGAGACATAATGGTTTAGTGTCATACAACTTTTGGAAGAATTTATAAATAGAAAAACATGGTGAAAGGAAGGTGTCTCTGAGAGATAATTCAAAAGATCTAAACAGAGGTAGAGTCCAAGGAAGAAATTTGAAACATTGACATGAAGTGAGGTTGGTTTTGATATTATGGTAGTTGTAGAAGGTATTAACCTCCACATGTAACCCTGAAAATAATAGAATATTCCGGGAAGAAAGAAGAAACCCTAAAGCATTGGAGATAAAACTAGAAGACAAGTAGGCTAAAGGGAATATTTAATATTGAGTTTTTAGCCTCCATAATGAGAAGTCAGCCCAGATAGCTAAGGAGGAGCAGTATAAATATAGGACACTAGAGCTCATTTGACACACAACTTGCAACTGCAGAAATTTAGTTGTGAGCAAGTCTGGAGAGTAGTTGCAGCTGCAACTACTACAACCTTTATTTTCAGTTTCAGTCTTGGTCTCTCTCTTGTTTATGGTTTTGAATTTTCTTGGTCTGCTAACTCTAGAGAGTGATACACTACCTTGATTGGCTAATAGGACTAGGGTTTTCTTCCATAATTATTCTTTATCAATGGTAAGGTTCTCAAGGGTGGATTCAACCTATGGTTGGGTGACAATATTTCTATATTTTCTATCATTAAACGAGCACACCTATTATTTCTAACAGGTTATGGGCCCACACTATCTTCAGCCAATATAACCACTGGAAGATAGATTGGGAGGATTTTCTCAATTACAGTTGCAATTGCAGTCAAATTGTTTGTTGTAGAAATGAAACCCTAACCCTCTCGTTAAGGCGCCTTAAGTGAAGAGAATGACCCAATTTCTGGATAGCCTAGTGCACCCTAACCTAGTGCACCTCCTGGTATTCTCAGCAAGCTAAGATGTCAAGTTTAAGTTTTTGGTCAAATTTAAAGGTTGACCAAGTCAAATTCAAAAGGTTGAGCAAGTAAAAGCAGTCATGACTTACTCTATGAAGTCAGAAAACAAGTTAGAAGGAGATTCTAACTTCAGATCATGGAATACAAGGATTGACCTCATCCTTGCGAAAAATAAACTATTGGATATCGTGAAAGGAAAGATCGTGGAAACACAGTTTGAAGAAGGAAAAGAGAAAGAATCTTAGAACTTTACAGTTAGGGATAAGTTCAAGGACAATGACATCAATGTCATGAGTATCATAGTGGGCTTTGTAAAAGACCACTTGATACCCTAGATCTCTCATATTGACTCATCTAAAAAGATGTATGATTCCCTAACTAACCTCTTTTCAGTCAGAAACATTGGACAAGTAAGGACTCTGAAGAATGAGCTTCGTGACATGAAAATGAATGATGATGAAAGAATAACATCATACTTTGTGAGAATATATCAGTTAAGAGATCAACTACAAGCTATTGAAGAAATCATTTCAAGGAACTAGTAAATATAGTACTCAAGAGCCTTCCCAAGACATGGGATGCATTTCCCGCAAGCATGAACAGAAGAAAGGAATATTTCACATTTGAAGAACTTTGGACTTACTGTGCACAAGAAGAATCAATGATTAACACAAAATAGAAATCCCAAAATAAATACAATGATCAAGATTTCACAACAAAGTTTAATAATTTCAGGAATAAGAAGAAGTTTGGATCAAGGGAGAAAACAAATCAAGAAAATGATATGTCAAAGATACAATTCTTCAACTCTCAAAAATATGTTCACTATAGGAACCATTGTCACGGGTTAAAGAAAAGGAAGGAAACAAACAAAGAAACAATTGCCAAAGAAAAGGAACCCTCAAAGAAATTCAAGCAGGATAAAACACACTTCTTTTGTTGGAAATATAACTAAGAGGGGGGGGTGAATAAGTTATGCATATAAGCTTGAAACTTTTCTTGTTATTTTCTGATTATTTCTAGATCATTATTTAATGTGTTGCTGATAACTTAACATGCATAGACATACAATATTTGATCAATCACACAGAATACATAGAGACACTGATTTTCATGAGGAAACCCATAAGGGTGAAAACCTCTTCTTCTTAGGATGTCAATCAAGTTCCAAATTTCATGTACATCAGAGTCTTTGAGATCCAACTAAAATATGAGGCTACAACCTCTCATAGCAAAATAAAACTTCCAGAGAGCACCAACTCTCATATTTCTCTAGCACAAACTATATGGAAGCACCAACTCCTAGGTTTCTCTAACACCCACTAGATGGAAGCACCAACTCCCAGAATATATTCTAGCACCAAATAGAATTTAGAGGACTTCAATCCTCCCTAGCACCACCCTACCACCCTAATTGAATCTTAAAAAAAAACTTTACTTACTTTCTCTTTCTCTAATATGGTTTGTTATAGCTCTGTGTCTCCTCTGCCTCTTCCATCTTCTATTACTCTATTTCACTTCTACACTCTGCTCTTTCTCCTGTTGCACACTCCTTTTCCATTGTTCAAATTCTCTTCTTCCTTTATACTCTGTGTTGTCTCTACATGCTATACACTGCACCTCTGATCCCCATGTCAGGTCTTGTACATGGTCACATTCTACCCACATGCATAATTGTCAAAAAAGGACACTATCTTCTTTGTTCTGCATGTCTTTCTCACCTCGAGTCCTTTGCTTGGTCATCATTCAAACTCTTCATCTTATCTGGCGGTTATTATGAATCTTTTAATCATAAGTAGGAGTTATCCTGAGATTCTCTGGCTTTTCTAGTAGTCACAACTATTCATCTTCTTTGGTAGTTACAGTTAGTCATTTTTTTGGCTTCTTTGGATTCTAATCCCCTTCCTTCACGTGACCACTGGTAGTGACCAAACAACTATTCAAAAGGCGCTTCCTTTTGAGCTCCAGTTTTTTCATACTTTCTGCCATACAAATAAACTCATCATTACACCTTCTCCCCGCATTTCATCAATAATATATCGCTAATTACACCATAAACCTCCATTATCTCTTGTTATTCATCCTATCTGGTTAATACATAACTTTCCATATTTTTAGTGATTAAAATGATGATTATAAAATAGTTTTGTCGATGATGGTTTAATCATATGTTTCTATGTCCAAGAGGCATGTTCTGTATTTTTCAGGTTCCGATATATGCATTGTCCATGTTCTGGTACCTGTACTGTTCCTATTCTGGTACCCACATTGTAGGTCATCCAGTACTAGAAGGTTCTACATTCAATCGGTACCTGCACATTCATATGGTACCTGCACAGTCATATGATACCCATGATCCATTTCATGTGGTACCCACACTCCATTTCATACGGTACTACCTTTGCATTCATCTGGTACCAGCTCTCTGCCTCTTCCGGTACCAGCTTCACCCAGTACCAGATTGCGCCTATTTCGGTACTATCTCCATCCAGTACTACCATTGTGTTGGTTCAGTACCCATAGTCATGATTTTTTTCATCTAATACTAAACCCCTGCCTACAATATTCCGGTACTAATTGTTCTCATCCGGTACCAATTGTTCTAATCCGGTACCAACTGTGTTAATCCAGTAGTAGAAATAATTCAAAATTTTGGAAAGATTCTAGAGGAAAATCGGGTACATGGGTTTTGTCCATAATGATGTTTTCATGCAGAAAAATTTCAAATAATTCACCTAGATCGCACGTGTGGACCTCCAAGTCAGGGGGAATGATTCTGCCAAAATTAGCAACAAAACTCAAACTGCCAACATGCGCTTCGATTATCATGCACATGGGAGAATATATTGAAAAACTGAAAAATGGGTTTTTAGAAGTATCATCCAGATACATAACCCATAAACCGTTTTATAAATTTTGAATTGGTTGGGAAAATATGCGTGGATCCATAGCTCAAATCTGCCCAAATTGCAATAAACCTAGATTTTTGAGGATTTTATCTAAAAATGTAATATTTGAAATCTGAGCATTGGGATTTGGTCTCATCCACTCCTCAATGATTATTGATGTATAAATAAGAATCATAGGGCTATGAGAAGGAGAAATTATCTTCATGAATATTTTGTAAAGGAGAGATTTATTCTTGTGAGAAAGCCTTAAGGAGTTGTTAGGTATCTAAAAAAAATAGAGTTTTTGATCTCAATGAAGAATTGATTGTTGTTTCCACATTGATCATCCTTCTAGATTGATTTGATTGTCTTCAAGCAGCACTCACCTCCTAGGAAGGGCCCCTCAGTGTGGGTAAGTGTTGCTATATTCTATTTTCTTGGTAGATTAACATTGTGTTGTGTGTTTATTTCATTACAAGTCAATTTTAGTTTTGTTATCATTTGAGTTAAAGTTTTGTTAATTTTATGTTGTTGCATTAGATGGATGAATTTACACTCAGATCAAATTTCTCAATTGAGTACATTATTACACTTTTTAAGCTTTGAGTCTAGTCTGTACTCCTTCCATTACTTATGTGTTCTTATATTTCTGCATATCCTTTCAATGCTCTGTTTTTATGCTTAATTAATTGTGGACAATGTTCCCTTGCTTCCATGCTTCACTCTCATCTATTTAATAATTCAAACATCTCTTTGCATTTATCATTTTCCACCATTCTTTTTCCATCCTACTCACACATTGACACCTACTATTCGATTCACATATCCATTCACCTATTCTACGTTGTCCCAAATAGTGAAAAATAGAGTTGTTCCATTTACCATATATGTCACACCTCTCTTCTATATTCACCTTATCTTTCCTCACATGATTTGCTCCTTAGTTGTCAATTTGATTATACATTACAATCAGTTAATTACAAGAGCAGATCTTTGCCATCTCTTCCTCATTTTTTTTTGTGTATTAGTTATTGAGTTTAAATGCTCCCTTTGTATCTCAATTACACAGAAAACCACTTCCTCTCCTCATATTCATTCTTTTTCCTTTCCATCCCTTTCTTTTTCCTTTACTTTATGGATGTATTCATTTGATGAGTGGTTCTAAGTTTAGGATGTGTGATTTTACATTTGCTTAATATTTCTGCAATTTAAGTTTGGATTGCTTTAAGAAATATTTTTGTTTTTAGTCAATTTTGTTTTTCCATTGCTTTGTACTAGTCTACACTTATTTCTGCATTAGTTTCCTCTCTTGTTTTTACTATTGATGAATGCTTTTGTTATCCTTTTTTAGGATAGAATTTAATCCTCCCATTTTAGGATAGATCTTTACAATAAATTGTCGATCACATAGTTTTGTTTTAGTATTTCATTTTGCTTGGCTTCTTATTGCAAGTTTGTAGCTTCAAACACCAATGGACAGATTAGAGGTCTAACTCATGAGATATGGCCTTCCCACATTGGAATTCTTCCTAAGGTGTTAGTTTCTATCGTGAATTTCATTTATGTTTGCTTGTTTCTCTTATTGCATTTAAGTGTGGATCCACTATAGGAAATAATCATTGAAGGAGATAAGACTTGAGTAAGCTACTCACAATTAATCACACGAACATCACCCCAAGTGCCTGAAATACTGTGATCTAAGACTTTATAGCACTAAGTATTCCTACGTCCCAGTGATGAATCCTTAGTGTTAATTTGTTGCAGTGTGGGTTTGAAGATTTTTTTTGTCGACTTTAGATTAGGCTAGACTAGGCCTTAATCCTGTGTTTCCTATGCCTTCTCCTCGAAGCTTATGAGCCACAATTTATAATTAAATGTGGGAATTAATAGAGCATATATTTAGCCCCAACATGGCCCAATCTCGGTCTAGTGAGTGCTAGCTTTGTTTCTTGATATGACCTTGGGCGAAGATCTCATGTGACCACGAGATTGCGGGCGTGTGATCCTGAACGGATGGTTCATATTTTTTCTTTCACGATCTACGAATCAGATCTAACCTTCCTAAATCAATGACTGTGATTTACTTCGTGATACGGGCTTCGGGAGTTTCAAATATCAACCCTGGATTTCCTTCATATGTCAATCTTCTAGAGTTAAAAATACATTGGCGCATGTCCATCTTGAATCAACGGTCAAGATCCCCTTTGGGTCTTCAAACTTTAGAGATTTCAAATCTCAACTTCTTGTTTCTTATGACTGGATATCTTCTGAAATGGAAGATCTGGACTACTTAATCCAATGGCTATCCCCCTCTCTGGGACTTTGGCCTTTTCGAATCTTTGGCGCTTCTCTTTTCCATGAATGCTTTCACCCAGATTCAACAATATATTGACATGTACCATCCTCCACGATCAATGATCATGAGTTACTTCGACACTTCGGTCTTCAAGATTTTCAACTCCTATGTACTTGTTTCTTCGGGAGTGATTTCACCCGAATGCATAATATTTTGACACGTACACCTCCTGGTGATCAACGACCAAGGTTTTCTTTGAGTCTTCGGTGTTCAAGACTTCTAGACCTTAGGATAATTGTTTCTTCATTCTCCTTCAGATTTGTCACTTGTTGAATAAGTCATAGGCGATGGAGATTGCTTGTTGTCGGTTAACACTTCCACTTACACTGTCCTTGCACTAAACTAGATCAACAGTTGAGAATGCACCCAAAGTGATCTTCAGATCGTGCAACTGAGAGCGACTTCGGACCTTCATCCTTTGGGACTTCAGGAATTTTGATATTTGTTGGTGATGAAACTCCCAAAGTAAATCTCCTGGAGTGACGTAGCTTGCTTACGTCACTTGTTGACATGGAACGAGCCAATTTCCTCTTGATAATTGTCATAATTTTTTATGTGGTCTTCCACATGTCCTTGTTGACATGGTTTGCCACATGTCCTTGCTGACATGGTCTGACGTGGGTGACACGTGAAGGTGGTATGTATGGGTTGTTTGGTGGTTTACTCGGGGGGAGAGTTAGGGCGTAAGTGGTAATAAGCAAGGGGGGTTTGAGTTGACAATAAGGTGACACATATGAGGGTCCCACATAGGAAATACCACCAACTCGGACCCCCCCCCATGGTTAAATGCAGAAAGATTGGGGGGGTCCATTATGCCCTCTCGACCATATATCTGAGTGCCTGATTATCAACCGTTGATATTAGCATGCCCTTCTTATAACTTATCCTTTCCTTCCACTGATTTCGATCCAACGCCTGATGGAAATTCATGTGATCAATATCTCAGATCATAGCCCTTGCTTATCCTGTCCTTCCACTTAAATCAATCTAACGACTGACAAAAATTCGGATGATGGAATTCTCAATCATTTTTCCTTGCTTATCCTATAATTCATTAATTCAATTTGGTGGTTGTTGGTCCTCTGGATCAGTCATCCAATGACCACTATCTCTCTTCCTCTTAAGCTTCTGATCTCTCTGACTTAGAAGGATTTCTAGGTGTCCACGGGTCTCGACCTTTTCTCCTCCTGCGAGTCTGCCTCTTAGTGCTCATCTGCACTTATGGAAACCTCTAAAACTTATGAGATTTCTCGTCTTTTTCACTATCAAGGTTTGGTTCGTTGTTTTTATTTCCATAAATGACAATCACATTCTTCCTGTAAACATGCCAACAATCTCCCCATTTGGCATTGATGTCAACCATGAAAGTCTCCACTATTCTTCTTAGACCTCCAACTGTAGCATATAGACAACATGTTTTTCTCCCCCTTTGAAATCAATATCAAAGAAAACAGAGACTGACTCTGTGCTCCGCCTGATCAGATATACTAGGAGCACTCTCCCCCTAATCAGATAGACTATTTTAACTTGATAACAGGGTCATGCCCAACTTCTGGCATAGATACTCAAAATGAGCTTTTGCAAGCGGTTTAGTGATGATATCAACAATCTGATCTTTGGATGGAATATAATGCAAAGAAACAACAGTGTTCAATAGCAACACAATGAGCAAATTATTACCCTCTATTTTGATATATAGATTGTTGTCAATTGTTCCTCTCTTGAACCCTTTGTCTTGAAGATACTTATCTATTCTATAATACTAGGCACATGGAGCTTGTTTCAAACCATATAAGGCTTTCTTTTAGTTTGCAGACAAATTCAGGGTTATCTGATAGTTGGAAACCCTCTCTTTGTTGGATATAGACTTCTTCTTTGAGATCTCCATTTAGAAAAGATGACTTGATATCAATTTGATAGAATTTAAACTGTTTATGACATGCATAAGCAAGAAGCTTTCTAATATATTCTAATATTTCTACGGGTGAAAATGTTTCATCAAAATATAGTCCTTATATTTGAGCATATCCTTTGCATACCAATCTAGCCTCGTTTCTTACAATATTTCCTTGTGCATTCATCTTGTTTTTGTAGACTCATTTGGATCCTATTACATTTGTATTTGTTGTCCTAGGAACGAGTTCCCAATTGTCATTGTTTTTAATCTGGTCTAGTTCTGCATTCATTGATTTTAACCAACTTACATATTTATTGGCTTCATTAAAGTTTTTAGGTTCCACCATGGATATGAAGGTTATATGTGATTTCTTAGTGCCTTTGATTATCCTTCTCCTGGTTTGTACACCTTTGTCTTTCTCACTAATTATCTGACTTTCAGGATGATTCTTTTGAGTAATTCTTGAGGAAGGATTTGATGTTGATTGTTGTCCTCACTCTTACTATCTGGGTGTCTCTTCTCTACCCGATTCATCATATTCTTGTGACTCTAATATTTGTTTTTCTTTATCTTCATTATTCACTTCATATTTTTCTTCTAGCTTAATGCTTATTCTCTGTTGATATTTTACAGGAGCTTCCTCATGAATTCGAACATCATTATAGTATACTAATTTATGCATTCTTTTGTTAAAGCATATTTATCCTTTATTGTTCATTGCATATCCTAAAAATATACCTTCATCATCTCTACTATCAAATTTTCCCAGATGATCATCATTATTCTTGATGTAGCATTTACTTCCAAATACTTTGAAGTGCTTGATTCATGTAGGTCAACCAAACCACAACTCATATGGAGTTTTATTACTGTTTGGCCTTAGATGCACTTTGTTTACAATATGAAAAGTCATGTGAATAGCCTCCACCCATAAGGTTTGTGAAATGTCTCTTTCACTCATCATAGCCCTTGTCATCTTCTGAACTGATCTATTTTAGTGTTCTATAAATCCATTTTGTTTAGGAGTACCTGGAATAGTATATTCTCTTTTAATTCCATGTCTGTCACATAATTCTTTGAAATATCTTGACATAAAATCTCCTCCCCTGTCTCAATGAATTTCCTTTAACATCCTTCATGTCTGATTCTCAACTAATGCCTTCAATTTTTTGAACTTCTCAAACGCATCAGATTTTTCTCTCAGAAAGGAAACCCATGTAAGTCTGGAGAAGTCATCAATGACTAGCATAAAGTAACGTTCTCCTCTAGTCCCTTCCTTTCATGATGGTGCACATAGATCCATACAAACAATTTGAAGTGGTTTCTCTGAATATGTGAAACTCTTCAATTTGAATTGAGCACGAGTCAGCTTCCCCATTTTACAGGATTCACATACAGAGTTATTAGTCTTAGATATTCTTGGAAGGTATTTCACATCGCCTTCACTATTCAGTTTGACAATATGATCAAAATTCAGGTGCCCAAGCCTTCTGTTCCATAACCAACTTTCATCAAGTTTTCTTAAATGACATTTCTCCTTATCTTCCTTCAGAACATATACATTTTTTTTCAGTTCTAACCCCTTTTGCAATCAACTCTCCTATGTTTACTATCTTTATTTTACAATTATTGGTAGTGAAAGTGACTTCATATCCTCTATCACATATCTGACTGACACTAAGAAGATTATGCTTTAAACAATCAACAAATAATACATGTTGAGCTTTGCTTCTTCCATTACTTAAGCTTACTAGACCTTTACCTCAGATATTTCCTGGAGCATCATTTCCAAAGGTCACACTCCCTGATTTATTTTCTTTGAGTAATAGGAACTTACTTTTGTCACCTGTCATATGAATGGAGCATCTGCTATCAATATACCGGGTGTATTTTTGTCTTTGAGCTGAAAACACTAATCCACACTTGTTATCTTCATTCTTCTTCCAAACCTTGACATTTTCAGCTCTTTGATTTGAATCTGGCTTATAGTTTTTTAAGCAACAATCTACAGATTTATGTCCATAATTATGGCAGATGTAACATTATGGTTTATTGAATAAAGGATCATAATGATTGTTATGTGTAATCTGTGTCCTTTTCCTAGCCATCACATGATTTTCAATCTATGGTTGTTTTTTACTTGGTTGTCTCATTCTTTGTTGTGGCAGATATTTATTGCTTGGTTTTCTTGATTACTCATGTCTAAATCTTAAAGAACAATTTACAGCTTTATGGCCAAAGTTAGAGCAGTAAAAACAATATCCATAGAAGAAATCTTTGTATCTGGAAAATGGTTGTCTTCTTTGAGCAGGTCAATTTCTTCGATGATGATGATTTCATTGAGCATAGGGTGTATTATTTCTTTGTTCTATAGATTCAAGTCTGGTAGATTTTCCTTCACTCCTCCTTGGAGGATGATTTTCTTCCTTTGTTTCTGTAGGTTTTTTGTTGTCAATGGTTGTAGATTTGACAAACTTGATGGATTCTTTGTTTCTTGTTTGACCACTACTTGATCCCTCCTCATAACCCAAACCAATTTTCAACTTTGAATTCCTTTGCTGATTCAGAATGGAGGCTAATCCTTCTGAGGCTTTAATATTTTTCAGATTCATATGAGATAAGGCCTGAAATATCTCTAGATCTTTTCTAACAGTTAGTACTCCAGCTTCCAATTTTTCACCTTTTGTTTCAGCTTCCTTCAATTGTTGTTTGAGGATGTCTTCAATCTTCTTATCTTCTTCTAACTTAACCTTCAACAAAGAAATTTCTTCATATGGTTCATTGCATGTTTTCTCATACCAAAGCAGTAACTGTTTTTCTTTTCTTTGCTTTTCTCTTAGTCTATAAGTCTCTTCCATGGCACTCACAAGTTCTCCTTCAAGATATCATACTGCTTCACAATTAACAAACTCACTTCCTGTATCTTCAATGTTTATATCTTTTGAATTTATTAGCATGATATCATTTATTTTATCTTCAATAGAAGAGTCATTGCTTTCATCATCTGAGGGATCATCATCATTGTTTACACAAAGGCTTTTCTTCTTAAAATTATTCTCTTTATAGACTTTTTTGTGTTTGTGATTCTCTTCATCGTCATATGTCTGATCCTTTATTTTGTGAGGACACTTAGATGAAAAATGACCTATCTTACCACAGTTGAAATATTTGAAGGGCAATTTAGCTTTGTATTTTCCTAATACTTTCTTCAGTCTTTAAAATATGCCTCTCTTGTACCTTTGGTAATTCTCATTTCATAAGCAGTTAGGGTTCCAAGAACTTGATCTAGTGTCAATGTTTTGAGATCAACTATTTCCTCTATAACAAATACCTTTGAGTTAAATCTATCAGGAAGAGATCTTAATATTTTATGGACTAGAAAAGATTCATCTATCATTTCACCTAAGCCTTTCATAGTGTTGATAAGTTCTTCTATATGTAACAAGTACTTAATGGTAGTTTTATATTCATCCATATTTAACTGCTCAAATTTCAGTCTGTGAGTCTGAAATTTTGCATCTTTCACCTTTTCATTACCTTCATAACTACTTATCAGCTTGCCCCACATAACTTTTGTTGAATCACAGTGCATGACTTTGACAAAATTGGCTTCAGCAAGTCCACTAAGAATGGAATTCATTTCTTTTTCATTAAAGCTAAACACTGGCTTATCATCTTTTGAGGCCAAGACTACATGATTCACATATCCCATTTCAACGACATCCCAAACATCAACACCCAAGGAAATTAAATGTGTTCTCATTCTTATTTTCTAGAAGGAAAAGTTTGTTCCATCAGATAGAGGGGGTCTATTAGTTGAACTTCCATCATGACTAGTCATGTTCAAGCTTATGGATCTACTTTTGATCAAAGGCACTATCTCTGATACCAATTTTTGGAAATATAAATGAGAGGGGGGGGTGAATCAGTTATGTATATAACCTTGAAACTTTTCCTGTTATTTTATGATTCTTTCTAGATTATTATTTAATGTGTTGTTGATAACTTAACATGCATAGATATACAATATTCGATCAATCACACAGAATACACAGAGACATTGATTTTCATGAGGAAACCCATAAGGGTGAAAACCTCTTCTTCTTAGGATGTCAATCAAGCTCCAACTTTCATGTACATCATAGTCTTTGAGCTCCAACTCAAATATGAGGCTACAACCTCTGATAGAAATATACAACTTGTAGAGAGAACCAACTCTCATATTTCTCTAGCACCAACTTGATGGAAGCACCAACTCCCAGGTTTCTTTAGCACCCTCTAGATGGAAGCACCAACTCCCATAATCTCTTCTAGCACCAACTAGAATTTAGAGGACTACAATCCTCCATACCACCACCCTACCACCCTGATTGAATCTAAAAAAAAAAAATTACTTACTTGCTCTATCCCTGATATGGTCTGTTATAGCTCCATGTCTCATCTACCTCTTCCAGCTTCTATTACTTTGTTTCGCTTCTATACTTTTCTTTTTCTCCTGCTACGCACTCCTCTTCCTCTATTAAACTTATCTTCTTCCTTTATACTTTGTGTTGTCTCTACATGTTGTACGATGCACCTATAATCTCCATTTCAAGTCCTGTACATGGTCACATTATACCCACATGCATAACTATCGAAAAAGCACACTATCTTCTATCTTATGCATATCTTTCTCACCTCGAGTCCTCTGCTTGATCATCATTCAAACTCTTCATATTCTCTTGCAGTTATTATGAATATGTTCATCATTAGTGGGCGTTATCTTGATATTCTTTGGCTTCTCTCGTAGTCGCAACTCTTTGTCTTCTCTGGTAGTTATAGTCAATTTGTATTTTGGCTTCTTTCGCTTCTAAGCCCCTTCCTTGACGTGACCACCGGCGATGACCAAACGCCTATTCAAAAGGCGCTTTTGGATCTTGGTCTACTGAGGGCTAGCTTCATTTCTAGATATGACCTTGGGCGAAGATCTCATGTGACCACAAGACTGTGGGCACGTCCAAAGGTGGTTTTTATCAAACTACGTTTTGCCCCGCAATTTACCTCGAGCCTCCATGTGTCCTTTCTCCAAAACCATGGTTTCGATTGCGGGTCGTCTTCATATTTTTAAAGTTCATGCATCTTCAATCCCCACAATGCAATAGGACCATTGATCTCATGATCTTGATGGTGCTCCTAAACGTACAGTTCAAATTTGTTCTTTCACTATCTGCGGATCAGATCTAACCTTCCAAAATCAATGGATGTGATTTATTTTGTGATCCTAGCTTCAAGAATTTCATATCTCAACCCTTTCTTTCCTCTATACGTCAATATTCTGGAGTTGACAATCCACTGACATGTGACTCTCTCGGATCAATGGTCAAGATATCCTTTGGGTCTCCAGACTTCATATATTTTGAATCTCAACTTCTCGTTTCTTCTGACTGGATATCTTCCGAAATGGAAGATCTTCTCACATTTGTCCTCCTTAATCCAATGACTATCCTCCACTCCAGGAATTCATCCTTTTCAACTCTTCGGTGCTTCACTTTTCCATGAACTCTTTAACCCAGATTCAATAATCTATTGACACGTACCCTCCTGCATGATCAATGATCATGAGTGACTTCGACACTTCAGGCTTTGGGAGTTTCAATTCATATGCACTCATTTCTCCTAGAATGCTTTCACCTAAATGCATAATCTTATGACACGTACCCCTCCTAGCGATCAACGACCAAGGTTTTCTTCAGGTCTTCGATGTTTGAGACTTCAAGACTTTAGGATAATCATTTCTTCATTATCCTCCAGAGTGGTCACCTATAGAAAAATTCATAGGCAGTGGAGATCACTTGTTGTCGGTTAACACTTGCACTTACACTGTCCTTCCACTAAACTAGATCAACGGTTGAGAATGCACCCGAGGTAATCTTGAAATTGGACGAATGAGAGCGACCTTAGAACTTTTTCCTTTGGGACTTTTGACATTTCTTGGTGATGAAACTCCTGAAGTAAATCCCTTGGAGTGACGTATCTTGCTTATGTCACTTGTTGACATGGCACAACCCAATTTCCCCTTAACACTTGTGATCATCTGATTATGCCATGTGTACTTCATGACATGGTATTCCACATGTCCTTACTAATTTTATCTACTACATGTCCTTGCAGAGCTGGTCTACTGACGTGGGTGAGACATGTAGGCAATGTAGTGGAGTGTGGAGGCAGAGCATGGTAGTGGAGTGTGACATGTAGCGGATAGTGGAGTGTGACATTGGAGCATGAAGGTGGTATGTATGAGTGGTTTGGTGGTTTAATCAGGGGGGGGGGGGGTAGGCTGTAAGTGGTAATGAGAGAGGGGGGTCCAATTTGACAAGATAGTGACACGTATGAGGGTCCCACATGGTAAATACCACCAACTCGGACCCCCCCATGGTTAAAGGAAGAAAGGTCAAGGGCGTGTCTGATATGCCTTGTCGACTATAGATCAGAGTGCTCGTTTATCATCCACTGAGACTAGCACACCCTTATTCTAACTTATCATGTCCTTGAACTTAATTTGATCTGACGACTAACAGAAATTTGAGTGATTGAGATCTCATATCTCAGCCCTTTATTATCCTTTCCTTCCACTTAAATGAATCTGATGGCTGATGGAAATTCATATGATCGAATTCTCAATCATTTTTCCCCGCTTATCATATCATTCATTAATTCAATATGACGATTTTTGGTCCTCTGGATAGGTGATCCAATGACCACTGTCGATCTTCCTCCTGAGCTTCTGATCTGTCTGATTTATAAGGATTTCTAGGTGTTCATGGGTCTCGACCTTTGCTCCTCCTCCAAGTCTGTCTCTTGGACCTTGTCTGCACTTCTGGAAACCACTATCTCTTCTGATCTTTCTCATCTTCTGCGCTCTCAAGATTTGGTTCATTGTTGTTCTTGCCATCCATGAAAATCACATTATCCCTGTAAACATGAAAACATATTCTTCTAAGTCAAGGTAACAACATTCTTCAAAGCTATTGTATATATCATTTTTACATAGTTCCTATACATATCATTTATCTCTATTTCGTATAAGAAAATATGTTCAAGGGAAACAATACCTATGGAAGAATAAATGGATAAGTATTGTTATCACGATGACTACAAGTCAAGCAATACACATGAAAAGATGAAGTACATTGACAATCCTTGGTAACAATTCCTGTGGAAGATATTACATAAGTAACAACTCCAAGATAAGGAGAAATCATAATCAAACTTGATGAGACCCAGAATACGTCAATACAGAAATAAGTCAGCAATCAAGAGGAAATTAGGAAAAGGCTTGAGACACTTTGCAGAAGGAAATAAGTATGCAGAGAGAAGCGTGGACTATATTAGATGAAGTGAGATGATTATAGAATTCCAAAATAAGAACATGCATTCATGCATGAAGAAAGGATTAGGAGGAATCTAATCCTAAATAATATGATCCATTGAGGATTATGAAGTATCTATCAATGTACCCATTGAAAGTAGTAGCCATGAAAAGAAACACGTGTTCAATTTGACTTTAGAATAAGTCTTCTTCGAAAACAAGCCTTAAAGATTCCTTGGTTGTCCATGTACATTCAGGGAATGGAATCTATAGAAGACTCCATGGACCCAAGAGATAAAGAGAAACATGAGGAAGAACATGAAGATTCCAATAAACAAAGAAAAATCTAGAATAACCAGTTATTATACCGAGAATCACAAAGACTACCAGCTTGGTTTGAACTCACTAATAGGAAATTGAGAAGAAGAAATAGAAGTTAAGAGAAAAAAACAATATGAAAAAGACTTATGAATGGAAGAATTGCAAAATTTAGAGGTTCTTCCAGGAGGAGGGAGAAGACTATTACAATAGCTTGTTCCAGATATACGCCTTGTAGTATCCATGGATTGGAATTTACAAGCAAAAGATTGTTCTTCCCAATAAAGAAAGTAAGAAAGAAGCTTACACTAGAAAGACACCCATGTATCCAGATATAACAAGACCTTTTATGGATTCAAATAAGTTGATGCAGAGTATCTCATATACAGTAGAAGCGTGGTGAAAACTTTCTATGACAGAGATAGTGTATCAGAATAGTTACTCGGAAGTCTAGGATGATGGATTTCTAATACATGGAAAACTCTCATGATAATAGAAGAAGTGATTATAAATGTGATGAACCTGCAAAAAATATATCTAGCTAAACAATAATACACACATTTGCATAGAGAATAGAAGAAAGAAGAAGAAGGAGAGAAAGAATTGAAGAATTCTCGTTAACCATATTCCACACTCAAAGAGTGAATAATTTACAATAGATATAGGATACATGAGTAACTAATGCACCATATTGGTGGTCTAGAGTGATTTGGACACACAACATCAGTTACTTGAGTGAACTGCCACTTAGTGTAGTCTCTCAGGGAGTTATGGGAGGGAACTGCCACCTAGCTGAGTTAACTAGTCAATTAGTCTTCAGTTAACTGACTGAACAAAGAGTAGTGAGAAGTTAACTCAGGGAAACAAGGGTAATGTGCTAGTCTAGTGATGATCCCAAGGCAAGTGTGCATTAGCATGGTGATGATCCCAATGTTGCATGGTGATAAAACCAATGCAACATCTAGACTCAACTCAACTAGTCAAACTGAAATGTCAACTGAAAGAGAATATTCTCCAGGTGGAATATTCTCTCCTAAAATATAGGAGATTGGATAATGACTAATTATGAATAATAAACAAGGAAAAACCTTAGGAGAAAGAAATCCTAGGTGTGTGTGAAGTAACTCCAACACCCCCCTTGAACATCACTATGGTGAAAATAAAGAATGGGTCCCAACAACGAGGCGATGTTAGGTACCCAAATACAAAATATAAAATGAAATAAAAGAGGAAAGAGGGAAACCTCATGGGAAAACTGCCCCCTCAAATTACAATCCATAAAAATAAAAATAAAAAATGAGAAGGAACTAAAAGCAGTTTCTAAGCAACTATGTCATTCACTGCAACAAGACCTCACAACTGTGCAAGTTTGTGCTCATTGAATATTTTGTTGAAGATGTAGATGTCTGCATGGATCTGATGAAGTAGATGCATCATTTAGATGTCGACACATCCAATTTCTCTTCTTGTAATGAATAATATCCAAATAAAGTTTGGATGAAATTTTGAAAACTGTGCAATTATTTCCAGAAAAATGCTAAAATTTTGTTGATTTTAAAATGATCATAACTTCACTTCCCTAAATCCACTTTGGACGATTTGTTTTTTGAAATTGGATATTTTCCCGAGAGGAATTCAAATATCCAATTTGTTTATGCAAATTGTTCTCAAAAAATATCATAATTTAGTCTGACATGTGCATCTCCCTTTCTGTCTCCTAAGATGCATGCATTGCACATGGAAAAGTATCTGCATGTGAATCCTGAGATGCATACCATATATATTCCACATGAATTTCAGAAAAAAAATTTGAAATGGATTAGACATCATCTTCATTTAATGGAATACAAATTTTTGCAGATACTTTTGTAGAAGACTCTTCATAATAACAAGCTTGATCTTCTGACGGTTTCTCTTCTGGCTCTATCTGTTCAACCTCCTGCATGAACTATTCACAATATTCTTTATTAAAAAATAGAACCTCCAATATAGTCCATAATTCATTTGGATTTGATTCTTGTATGACATCATATACTTGGTGGAGAATTTATGGAGAAATAGATAAGCAGATAAATCCTATGGCCATGTCTTGTCTATTGAGAAAGTCATTTTTCTCATCGGCATAATCAGGCTCTACTTCCATTTCCATGGTTATTTTGTATAAACCTCTACTTCTGAAAAGAAGTAGAATCTTTGGCTTCCACTCCAAATAGTTATGAAGTGTGAGAAGTATTATCAATGAGTAAAACATAAATTCCATCTTTTCTGCGTTCTTCAATCTTTAGTACCTGGAAAAATAATTTGGTGTAGATTTTGCTTAGAAGTTCGTTGGCTATGATACCATGTAAATGTGTTGAACCTACATAGAATAGATCTAGCTAAAGAATAATACACACATTTGCAAAGAGAATAGAAGAAAGAAGAAGAAGGAGAGAAAGAATGGAAGAATTCTCATTAACCATATTCCACACTCAAAGAGTGAATAATTTACAATAGATATAGGATGCATGAGTAACTACTGTCCCATAGTGGTGGTCTAGAGTGATTTGAACACACACCATCAGTTACAAGAGTGAACTTCCACCTAGCCAAGTTAACTAGTCAATTAGTCTTCAGTTAACTGATTGAATAAAGAGCAGTGATGAGTTAACTTAGGGAATCAACGATAATGTGCCAGTATGGTGATGATCCCAAGGCAAGTGCACATTAGAATGGTGATGATCCCAATGTTGCATGGTGATAAAACAAATGCAACATCTAGACTCAACTCAACTAGTCAAACTGAAGTGTCAACTAAAAGATAATATTCTCCAGGTGGAATATTCTCTCCTAAAATATAGAAGATTGGATAATGACTAATTATGAATAATAAACAAGGAAAAACATTAGGAAAAAGAAATCCTAGACATTTTTGAAGTAACTCCAACAGTGATACTTGGATATGTTTCAGTTTGATCCTTGCCACGATGTCATGAGCTAGAAGGAAACATAAGTGTTGAATTCGACCATGATATATTGTAATCATCAAAGCTACATGAAACCTTCATAGAAAACCAGTGTTCCATGACAGACTGAAGTACATTGAGATAAAGCATTACATTCTCCATGATGAAGTCCAAAAAAAGAGAAGTGGTTCTCCAATATATCTCCACAGATGAGCAGATAGAAGATATTTTGGTAAAGCCTCTGTCCAAGATGAAAAATTGTATGTACTTAAGAAACAAGTTGGGACTCATGGAGATGACATCCTTATTGAAAAAGGAAGAGATTACTTCTAGGTTGGGAAAAACTACCGATGTGTTCTTGATTTATGGACAGTCATTTTTCAGTTTGAAAAATGGTTTGGGATGAGCATTCCTTTCCAGTTTGGAAAGTGGTTTTATATTTCTGACGAATAGGCATTTTCTAGTTCGGAAAATGGTCTAGATCAAACAGTAATTTTCATAAAGAAAATGGTTTGATAGATTGTTTATGTACCATAGACATATATTTCCTTTGTGGCCAGTGTGGGGGAATGTTATAGGACAATCATTATTCTTGGAATTCACTCTAAGTAGTCGTCAAGTAGAATGGTCCGCCTAGCCTGGAAACCATTCTTTCGAAGTTCACAGTTGTGAGTAGTTTCGAAGAATGGTCCATTTTGGAGGTTGGTGTATGAGAGTAATTTCCATTAGGAAATGGTCTAGACAGTCATTCTCTAGGGAAAACTCATTCTATCTAGGTTGCACTATGATTAGTGTTATAGGAGTGCCCAGTTAGGTGAATGTTCCAAGTTCAACAATCAGGGACAGACATTCCCTAGGGTAGACTCATTCTCTCCAAGTTGCACTATGATTAGTGTCGGAGGAATGACCCAATTAGGTGAATGGTACAGGCTCATAAATCAAGGACAATTATTCTTCTATTCCTGAAAAGAATAGTCTATATAGCCCGTGGCTGATGTTTTACATTTTGAGGGCAGATGTTCTTCAAAATCTCATAGATGTGAGTGGAAGAATGGCCCAAATGAATCTGTTTATATCACGATATTGTTTTATGTAGGTTGATATCAAATGATTTGATTTCTATGGAGACTATATGTCTCTAGATAGTAGATGTATGCTATTGTGGTGTATGTGTTCCACTTGTTCTGACTATGTGTCATTGATTAAGTAGCCGTGTGATACTTGGTGTGGTTGTGTACCATTGGATAGTAGTTGCGTACTACTATGGATAGACACAGTTGTGTTCTATTGAATGACATTGTTTGGATTTCCATGTAGACTATTAGTAGAGTTGAAAATGATTATCAGCTATAAGGATAGTCAGTGTGTTGATGGACAGACATTCTCCAGGCACAAAATGGTATAGGAAATTTATTCTTCTAGGACGTATGTCTGGATTATCAGAATAGTCCTTGTAGCCCATGGTGTGGCTTCCAACATCTGTTGGAATAGTTATTCTTCTAATACATATGTCTGGATTAGAATGATGGTTCTTGTATCACTCTGTGTAGTGAGTGGCTTATTCAACATCATGCTTGATTACTCAAATAGAGTATCGGTTCTAGAGATGATGCAGTTGATGCTATCACATGATACTGATAGTGATGATGGTTCTCATGATCTAATCATGAGATATCTTGTATGGATATGATGATGCCATAGGTTGAATGGTATGTTTTTGATCAATACCATTGCCTTGAATACCTCCCTAGGTAGGAGGGAGTGTTGATATTATGGTAGCCGCAGGAGGTATTAACCTCCACATGTAACCCTGACAAGAATAGAATATTTCGGGAAGCAAGAAGAAACCTAAAGCATTGGACATAACCCTAGAATACAAGTCATCTAAAGGGAATATTTAATATTGATTGTTTATCTTCAAGAATGAGAAGTCGGCCTAGACAAATAAGGAGGAGCAGTATAAATACAGGATGCTAGAGATCATTTGACACACACAACTCAGAACTACAAAAATTTTGTGAGCAAGTCTGGAGAGTAGATGCAGTTGCAACTACTGCAACTTGTATTTTCGGTTTCAGTCTTAGACTCTCTCTTGGTTATGGTTTGGAGTTTCTTCTTGGTATGCTAACTCCAGAGAGTGATATGCTACCTTGATTGGCTATTAGACTTAGGGTTTGCTTCCAGAATTATACTCTTTCAATGTTAAGGTTATCGGGGGTTGTTGTGGCGTATGGTTGGGTGACAATATTGCTATATTGCTTATGGTTAAACAATCACACCTATTATTTATAACAGGTGGAAGGGAGGAGAAAGGGAGGATTGAAGTCCTCTACATGAGGTTGGAGCCTAAACAACATGGAGTTAAATCTTCCACAAGTTGATGCTTGAAAATAGAGTATTGGAGTCCTCGACATGTTGAAGCCTGATCTACTGTCACATACCCACTACCTAAATCAGATTTTTCTGGTCTTCTTCTGGACACAAACCCCTAATTAACCATGGAGGACCAGCGTAAGATGGCTCTTTCTCTCTCCTTCTCTATTCCCATGTGATCGTGGGTCATGTTCATGGTTCAATTTGAACACAGTGCCTATTTTTATTTCGCGCCTCAGCGCTATAGTAATGTCTAAATGTTCGACTCTGCAACCGTCGAACCTCGACAAGGCTAGCGAGCAACCAATGGGGACGAATCCCTATAGGGTCAACATATGGCCAATAGGAACAAACCTCAACAAGGGTTGAGAACTGCTAGCAAGAACAGGCCCCTTCGCATGGTTAAGATGAATACATGTGGTAGAAAGAGAAACTCGACATGATAGTCGACATGATAGGAGGGGTGGGGGGGCACTTCATACACCACACTATTCCGGACNCCCCCCCCCCCCCCCCCCCACATTAAAGAAAGAATGGAAAGGGGGGTCTGGAATCCACTTGAGAAACATTGATCATGATGATTTAATCTTAACCATTCGAGAGTTGTGTGTCCAATTCCGGAACCCCCCCCTACCGCTAAAGGTAGAACAGTAGGGGGGCTCCGGAATGGAACCTCAACCGTAGATCTAGACGGGTGGACTCTGGCCATCTATATTTGCTTGCTGCTTATCCTAAAGCATATTCATGTCCTGGCTTAAGTTGACGTCTCATCGCTACATCTAACGGTCATTACAGACCTTGAGATCCTCCAAAAGAATATCGTCCATTCATCGAGGTTTATCATCACAAGAATCTAGACTCTCAATCACGGGACTCCCGAATCCTCGACCCCCAGTTTCCCAATGCAGTTAATCTCTCAACACATGGCCTCCATCAAATGGATGGCTCAGATCTACTCCAATATTTCCACCATGGGACATCCCAAACTCTTGTCAATAGGAATCTCGATTCTACGATTCCCGATGAGCCAATTCACCGATATGGTCCCTTACGTGTTATCCCTCCTGGCTAAACTCCTGGCCAACGTGACCACTATCTCACAAGACTGAAGCCTTATCTAATGTTCACGTGACCACTATAATCGTTCACAATTTCACAGTTTTATGAATTTCAAGATGTAATACGTAAAACACTTATCAGAAATAACACCAGAAGTGAGTGCAACTGCTGAGAGGGGTTCTCGTTTCCACCCAACTGTAGGCTTAGCGACTCCCAGCGTATTTACCACTAGCCACCCCCAAGCTGAGACCATGATGATATGAGACTGCATCTCTCTTTTTCTACCAGTGACCAGGAGAAAATGTTGCAATCCTTCCTCTCTGCTATCACTCACTCTGCGTAATGCCAAATTTCCCCTCGCGTCTGCCCCCCCAATCGCTTCTACCCCATGCCTTATCCTCTTGCGAGGTTGTGTGTGGCACAATTACCCTCGCGCTGAACGGGCCTGACAGCTCTACGGATGGGCGGTTCATCATCCCATCCCTCATTAAGACATCTGCCCACCAGCCTGTGAGACATTAAATTCGGGGCCAGCGAGCCGCTTTTGGTTCTCCGGACCAGTGGAGTCCAAATATGGTATTAATTCTCGGTGAAATTTAACGCCACCTTTTCAGGTGCCTTCCACCACCATCGTGGTCTCTTTTTCTGCACATCCCCTCTCAGCGGTCCTTCAATAAATTCAAAATGTTATTCACATTCATTGACCTCTTCCTCAAGGTCCATTTACATCACATATTCACATTTATGAGTTTTCCATAGTTCTTGGCCAGTCCAGTTATATTTACAAGCTGGGGGAAACAGGGTGTTACAATTCCCTCCCCCTTAAAAGGAACATCATCCTCGATGTTCTTATCTACTAACATGAATTGATTGTATAGAAGTAAACAAAATCGGATATGCCTGTCTCATGGCATCCTCCATTTCCCATGTAGCCTCATCTGGGCCAAAATGTTTCCACTACACCTTGACCTGTGCAATGATTCTGTTCCAGAGTGGGGTTTCCTTTCTGTCCAGTATGCATTGGGATTCTGGTAGAAATTCTCCCTCCGGTTCCACCTAGATGACAGACCAGTCAATTATATGATTAACATCATGTACATATTTCTTCAACAATGAAACATGGAAAACATTATGTGCTTTTACTGTGGAAGGAAGTGCTAGCCGATAGGCTACAGGTCCCACTCTATCTAGAACCTCAAAGGGTCCACAATACCAGGGTGCCAACTTTGCACAAGCTCCCATTCTCAGGGAACTCCTTCTAGGCTTAATTCTGAGATATACATGGTCTCCCATTTTGAACTCTCTTGGAGTTCTCTTTTGGTCAACATAACTTTTCTGTCAGTTCTGGGTGATCTTCAGGTTTTGTTTTATCTGAACTACTTGTTGTTCCATTTCTTTCAGCATGTGAGGTCCAAAATAAATCTTATTTATAGGATTACTCCATTTGATTGGTGTATTACATGGCCTACCATAGAGGACCTCGAAGGGACTCATCTTTAAGGATGCTTGGTAGCCATTATTGTAGGCAAATTCTACCAATGACAAGTAGTCTTCCCATTTCCTAGGTTGATGCATTACATGCATTCTTAACATATCCTCTAATATTTGATTCACTCTTTCTATCTATCCATCGGTTTGAGGGTGATAGGCGGTGCTGAACAACAATTTGGTCTCCAAACCAGCCATCAGTGATTTCCAAAAGTTGGAAGTAAATTTTGTGTCTCTGTCAGACACTATCTCTTTTGGCATACCGTGCAGTCTGAATACCTCTTTCATAAATATCTGGGCGATATCTATTGCCTTGCAGGTTGATTTGACGGAGATGAAATGAGTATACTTTCTCAGTTTATCCACCACCACCATAATGGCATCATTCTGTTTGGTTGAGGTTGGTAATCCAGTGATAAAATCCATGGAAATGGTTTCCCATTTCCATTCTGGGATGGGTAAAGGGTGTAATAGTAATTTTGGGTGTCGATGTTTTGCTTTAACCTGTTGGCATTCTATGCATTAGGCCAAATATTTGGTTATTTCTTTCTTCGATCCAGGCCAATAAAAATTTTTCAGGGTGTCAGTGATCATTTTCTGGTATCCTAGGTGACCAATGTATGGTCTTTTATGTAGTTCATCCATAATGAACCTCTTCAAGTCGTCACAATTTGGAATGTACAGTATATCTCTGTAAGTGAGCAGACCTCCTTCGGTCATCTGGTAGCCATCATATTTTTCTCCAGTAGGTTCTCGCTGTAGGGACAGGGTCATAGTCTAAACGAAGGAATCTGTTTCTTGTGCATTTCTGACTCTGTTCTTGACATCTGTCTCGGAAGTACTCACTGCTACCAGGTGAATCATTTTCATGCTTCTGCTAAGGGCATTGGCCACCCTATTTTCTTTCCCTTTGATGTGTTTGATTTCAAAATCAAATTCGCTAAGGAGGGCCATCCATCTAGCTTGTCTAGCATTGAGCTTTGGTTGATCGAACAAATACCGTAATCCATAGTGATCTATCATACGTACAAATTTTCTTCCCAAGAGGTAATGCCTCCACATTTTTAAGGCATGCACTATGGCAGCCAGTTCTAGATCATGAGTCACATGGTTGACCACATGTTCATTCAATTTTCGGGATTCATAGAAGATCTTCTTTCCTTCCTACATAAGGACTCCTCCGAGCCCTTCTTTACAGGCATATGTGCACACAAGGAAGTCAAATTCTGGGTCAGCGATTCTCAACACGGGTGCATGGGTTACCAGATGTTTCAAGGTTTGAAATCTTTCTTCACATTGTTGTGTCCATAGGAATTTTGTCCCCTTCTTCTGGAGGGCAGTGATTGGACAACCAATCTTGGAGAATCCTTTTATAAATCTCCTATAGTATCCCACCAATCCCATAAAGGATCTGATGTCTAAGACATCCTTTGGGGTAGGCCATTCCATGATAGACCTGATCTTATCAAGATCTATTTCTACCCCTTCCTCGAACAGAACATGTCCCAAGTAAAGTATTTGCTTCTAAAAGAAGTCACATTTGTTGAATTTAGCATAGAGCTTATGCTCTCTTAGCACTTGCAGCACATGTTTAAGATGCTTTTCATGTTCTTCTCTATTCTTAGAGTATATTAATATGTCTTCAATAAAAACTAGTAAAAATTTATCTAAAAATTTACTGAGAACATTATTCATTAAGCACATGAAAGTGGCAGGGGCATTGGTTAACCCGAATGGTACTACCACAAACTCATAGTGACCATACCATGTCCGTAAATCGGTTTTATGGATGTCTTCACCCTTGATTCGGACTTGATGGTATCTCGACCTCAAGTCAATATTTGAGAAGATAGATGCTCCTCCCAACTGATCGAATAGATCATCGATCCTGGGCAAGGGGTACTTGTTCTTTATGGTTACTTTATTAAGTTGTCTATAATCTATACACAGTCTAAGGGTGCCATCCTTCTTTTTCACAAACAGGACTGGTTCTCCCCATGGGGACACACTGGGTCGAATATAACCCTTCTCCATCATCTCTTTCAGTTACAATTTGAGTTCAACTAACTTAGGTGTGCTCATCCGGTAGGGTGTTCTTGACACCGGCACTGCTCCTGGTGCGAGTTCTATTGAGAAGTCAATGTCTCTTCTCGGAGGTAGACCCAGTACCTCTTCAGGAAACACATCTCTGTATTCCCTCAGGATAGGGTGATTGTCAAGGCTTGCTTTAGCACCTTCGATTGTTTTTAACACCTGTATTTCTTATAGGGGACATCCCTTTCGGTAATACTTTCTCATTTGCAGGGCTGATATTTGTCTCACCGAGACCGGTTTTTGGATCCCTTGGAGGGTTATCCTTTTTCCTTCTTTTCTCACACATTCTAAGGTTTTATGGTAACAGTCTAGTTTGGATTTATGGGTGGCCAGCCATTCCATAGCAATCAACATATCGTATGATCCCAGGGGTAATACATTAAGGGTTGCTTGGGTGGGGAATTCACCCAACATTAACTGGCAGGCTGGTATGACCTCTACCACCTTTCTTTTAGTGCTCATGGCTAACTGTACCAACCATGTCTTGGTTTGTTTTTGTGGTTGTAGCTTACACTTATCCACAGTCTTAGGGGCTACATAACTCAAATTTGAACCAGGGTCAATTAAAACAGACACTAGATGGTTGAAAATCATACCTTCTATTTCCACCACTAAAGCTTGGTGGTCAGCTTGGTTATTATCCAAGGCTGCATAAATATGTGGCACACTCCTTGCCACATCATTGGCTGTGGTCACTTCCTGAATGTTATAAACTTTCTGACTGTTCTGTTGTCAGTGTGGACAGTCTCTCAGGAGATTCTCTTCTCTGCAACCCCAACATTTCAGAGGTTCTTTCTTTGGGTTATTAGTCTTTACTGGTACAGGTCCAGAAGTTTTATTTCCATCCACCGAGGGAAAGTTCTGCTGGAGTAAACTCCGGGCTGGATAGTTCATTCTGGGGTTCTTCTTGTGGTTTTTAAATCCTGAGGATTTAATCCCCCTTTTCTGAAATCTCGAACCACTCTTCTGTCTCCAGTCTCCACGAGACTCTGCCCGATGTCCATATTGTTCATGACAATATGTTGCCTTTCGAATAGTGTATTCTAAGGTCTTTGGCTCGTCGAATTCAATTCGGTTTCGATATTCCTTGGGTAACCCACCGATGAAGCATTGCGCCTTCGCCTTCTTTTCTTTGATGTAGGGTACATATCTCAATAAGTCGAGGAATTTGTTGACATATTCCTCTATAGTGAGCTTCCCCAGTTTGAGTTCATAAAAATCTTTAGCCTTCTCGTTGAAATAGATTTCCAACAAATACTTCTTCCAGAAGTACTTCTCAAACCATTACCAAGACAGGTCCTCCTCACGGACCCCTTTCATTTTCTTAAGATCTTTCCACTAGATGGAAGATTTTCCATTCAGATTGAAAGTGGCCACTCGGGCCTTCAAATTTTCTGAAAAAGTCATGGACTCTGAAATATTTCTTCAGTCCAAGTAGCCAGGCCTCGACTTCCTCTCCTTTCTTTATCTCGCCGTCAAAGGAGGGTGGCTTGGCCTTTCTGAATTCCTCAAATTTATGACCCTTGGAAGTCTTTTTCTTCTTTTGTTTTATTTTACAATAGGAATTGGTCCTGCTGCTGGAAGAGCCTTTTGAATCGCCAACTTCCTTCTCAGTGGAATCATCTGGCACTGGTCCTTTACCTCTGGGGTGGACCTTTCTTGACATGCTTCTCTCGGAATGGCCACTGACACGACCATGATTTTTCATCTCAGGTTCATGCTGCATTTGTCGCTATAGGTCGGATAAGCTTTGCAGTAAAAATCTATTAATTTCGATTTGCTTTTCTTGTTCTTTCATCATCCTTTCATTGTCGGCCTTGTAGCTTTGCAAATCAACCATGAGACTCCTCACAGTCTCGACTAAGTCTGGAGGGGTTCCTATTGCTCTTCTTTCGTCAGACTCTTTGTCTCTGTTGTGGGAGCCTTCTCCCACCTCTTGGTGAGTCACCATACTCTACGTCTGTAGATTCCCGTGGTTGATCATCCGCTTGAGTGAAAAGAAAAAAGTTGGTTATTAGTCAAGAGTTAAATTCATTTTTATAATTTGCACATAAATTCATAACTCTTTCACATCCATACACAGTCGGGTTCTCGTTTCCAAGTTTTTAATCCTGGACAAAAGAGTTACATTAGGGGTTAATATTCATAGGAGTACTTCGACCGAAGCTTATGCGTAACTCATGCATGAGCCCAATTAGGCCATGCTCCGATACCACTTTGTCACATACCCACTACCTAAATCAGATTTTTCTGGTCTTCTCCTGGACTCGAACCCCTAATTAACCATGGAGGCCCAGCGTAAGCTGACTCTTTCTCTCTCCTTCTTCGTTCCCATGTGATCATGGGTCATGTTCACGGTTCAATTTGAATGTAGTGCCTATTTTTATTTCACGCCTTGGCACTACAGTAATGTCTAAACGTTCGACTCTGCAACTGCCGAACCCTAACAAGGATAGCGAGCAACCAATGGGGACGAATCCCTACAGGGTCAGCATATGGCCAATAGGAACAAACCTCAACAGGGGTAGATAACCGCCAGTAAGAATAGGCCCCTTCACATGGTTAAGTGGAATACATGTGGCAGAAAGAGAAACTTGACACAGTAGTCGACATGATAAGAGGGGTGGGGGGGCCCACTTCACACGCCACACTATTTCGGACCCCCCCCCATTAAAGGCAGAATGGAAAGGGGGGTCTAGAATCCACTTGAGTGCCATTGATCATGATGAGTTAATCTCGACCGTTCGAGAGTTGCGTGTCCAATTCCAGACCCCCCCCCCCCAACCGCTAAAGGTAGAACAGTAAGGGGGCTCCGGAATGGAACCTCAACCATAGATCTAGACGGGTGGACTCTGGCCATCCAGATATGCTTGCCACTTATCCTAAAGCATATTCATGTCCTGGCTTAAGTTGACATCTCATCGCTACATCTAACGATCATTACAGACCTTGAGATCCTTCGAAAGAATCTCGTCCATTCATTGGGGTTTATCATCACGAGAATCCAGACTCTCGATCACGGGACTCCTGAATCCTCAACCCCCAGTTTCTTGATGCAGTTAATCTCTCGACACGTGGCCTCCATCAAATGGATGGCTCAGATATACTACGAGGTTTCCACCATGGGAAATCCAGAACTCTTGTCAACAGGAATCCCGATTCCATGATTCCCGATGAGCCAATTCACCGATATGGTCCCTTATGTGTTAGCCCTCCTGGATAAACTCCTGGCCCACATGACCACTATCTCACAAGACCGTAGCCTTATCTAATGTCAGGTTTTCAGACTTTCCACTGCCGAAATGTACTCGTCCTCAGGATTTGCGATCCGCCAAATCCCGAGATGCCGATATAATGATAGCTGGCCCTACAATGGACGCTTTTCACTTTGTCGAGATTTCAGACTTCGGAATTCCAGAGTGTATGGGATTCTTGTCCACAGGATTCCCGTTTTCTCAATGGATGACTTTCCTTTTGGGACTTTTGCCGCATGCTCTGATTTCCACCACGCGTCCTCATAAGATGGACGGTCCTAATCGCTTCTCGTGATTTCGTAGTTTTTGCTGCCGAAATACTCTGGAAACTTGTCCCTTCGATTCCCAAAATGTCGATCGGATGCCGATATTGCCCGCATGTCCTCCTATGATGGACGGCTCATATTGGTTTTGGGATTTTCACTATGAAAATCCCCGACCACATGTCATCATGACTCCTGACTTCACGAGTGCTGATATCTCGATGTCCACGCCTCTCGTCGGAACTTTCAACCTCCTATTCACGAGGGCTTAACCCTCATGCATACTTTAACAGATCCAATGCCTGTCAGGATTTTCTAGCTAAGATCTAATGGCTCAGATCTGTCCCACATTGTGCACTCTTCCACTACTTTGTGGGTGTGGAAAAATCAACGGTCCAGATGTCCTCATCGTGGGGGTCTACGATCCCGATTTCCTTGCTTTTCACGAAGATAGAGAAAAAGGGGCAGGGTATGTAACGCCCTTGTTTCATTCATCAATCTAATAGTCATGAATGACCATGGGTCTTCTAAAGGGGTCTTGCCTGTCGATCAATACTTATCCCTACGCTGCTACTTCGGGATTTTAAGAGGGTCATTCCTCCTCGTACAGGGTTGTTAAGACTTGCTCATTCAAGTCCTTTTTTCAGGTTCTTGGCAAACCTTTCCAAGGAGGGAATCTCTGTGAAGAGATAGATTCCAGGGCATCCCTAGAGACAGGTAAGGGTAAACAAATTCCCGAGGAAAAACTGGAAGTCCTAATTGGTTCAACTTATGCATAATTAAATTCATTTATCAACATAAGCCATGCGTGGTCTTTCTGTTATAAGCATATATCCATTATTTCTTATCCAAACACTGCACAGACATTCTTATAATATAATAGTTCACAATTTAACAGTTCTATGAGCATATATGTCAGTATATGAATTTCAAGATGAAATATGTAAAACACTTATCAGAAATAACACCAGAAGTGAGTGCAGCTACTAGGAGGGGTGCTCGTTTCCACCCAACCATAGGCTTAGTGACTCCCAGCGGATTTACCACTAGCCACCCCTGAGCTGACACCACGATGCTGTGAGACTGTGTCTCTCTTTTTCTACCAGTGACCAGGAGTGAAGGTTGCAATCCTTCCTCTCTGCTATCACTCACTCTATGTAATGCCAGAGTTCCCCTCGCGTCTGCCCTCCCAATCGCTTCTACCCCATGCCTTATCCTCTTGCGAGGTTGCGTGTGGTGCGATTACCCTCGCGCTAATTAGGCCTGATAGCTCTACAGATGGGTGGTTCATCGTCCCATCCCTCATTAATCCATTCACCTACCAGCCTACGAGACATTAAATTCGGGGCCAACGAGCCGCTTTTGGTTCTCCGAGCCAGTGGAGTCCAAATACGGTATTAATTCTCGGTGGAAGTTAATGCCACCTTTTCAAGTGCCTTCCACTGCTATCGTGGTCTCTTTTTCTGCACATCCCCTCTCAGCAGTCCTTCAATAAATTCAAAATGTTATTCACATTCATTGACCTCTTCCTCAAGGTCCATTTACATCACATATTCACATTTATGAGTTTGCCATAGTTCTTGGCCAGTCCAGTTATATTTACAAGTTGGGGGAAACAGGGTGTTACATCTATAGGGAGTTCTATCTTCCTCAAGTTGGTTCTTGAAAAAAGGGGATTGGTTTCTCCTTGATTTGGTGCTCAAAAGAAGGGTGATTGGTGTATCCTAGAAGCTATAGCTTGTAAATTAAATATAATTTTTATGATTGTTACATTTAAATTTTTTATATTGTACATTCATGTTGATAAATTGTTATGGTTAATAAATTTAAATAATTAAATAATTGTGAAAAATTGTGAAAAATAAGCAATATTGATTCACCACTCCCTTTCTGATCTAGAATTGGATCCAGGACCTAGATGGGGCTCAGAAAGGCCTAAAAATAAAAGTGATCATAATATCTTCAAAATGGAAGGGTGCATAGGCCTCGACGTTGTGAACCCAACGCAACTTGAATGGGCTCAAAAAAACATCGTATTTCCAAACAGGAAAAAAAATAGATGATGATTGTACAATTTGTACAGTTCGTATAGTGATGACGTGGAAGTTGACTGTACAGGACGTATGACCGTATGACTAACATGGAAAGGTACAATGGTAGGTACAATGTGATAATGTGGAAAGTGTAATGGCTGGGTGTACATAATGATGACGTGTTGGACAGGTGGACCAATCAGAGTGTTCCACATGTCACCACTGCAAGGGTGACACGTGGCACATCCATATGGATGATGTGGCAAGGTCGTACAACATGTGGTAGGTAGAGTGGCATGACACGTAGGAAGAAAGTTGGATGAATGGACACTTGACACGTGGCATGTTTTTGGCGAATATCATGGTGCCACATGGTACCCATGTGTTTGTCCTAGTTTTTGGAAAAATTGGTTTGGCGTCCACCGGGTTCGACTGCGTGACCTCTGACCGAGAAAACGTCTTGACAGGGTTGGGCTAGCCAACCCGCTGGAGGGTAATAATTAACCATATATTGGTGCCACCTCTATTTATTTTGTGTGGAGGTCTAATTAGAGGAGAATAGGGCTTGGGTCTAGCCCCATCCTTGACTCAAACACTACCGGACCATCACATATGACCCCAGTCCTTTGTTTGTTGGCGTGAAAATGTTGTATCTCGGTGTTACCACATGTGACTGATCCATATACTTGTTGGCTCTACCACTTAGCGCAGAGGTTAGGGGTTAGCCCTGGTCGGTCAGGCCAACCGGTCGACCGGGGCTGTAACCAACAACTAGAAATTGGGGGCCCTATCCAAGTATAGAGTGCATGGAAGGTAAAGGATCAGGGCATATGGCATTGCAAATGACCAGGGGTCGGTAGTTAAGGAGATAGCTCTTGGTGCTAGGCCACATGGTAGCGTGCATGTGACCAGGGCCCAAATATCATGGGGTTGCGCCTAATTTATGCCCAAAAGCGGGTTTTTATACTATGTAATCTGATTTTTATTGATTTACGACCTGATATTGGGAGATTTCAGCCATTTTTGGAGGATCTTGGGCCCTTTTTGAGTCCAGATCTAAGGGAGAAGTTGGGATATGGTTACCAAATTCAGACCTATATAAAACACAGGCTCTTGAAGCCAAGAGGGAAGTTCATAGCAAAGAAATTCTATTGAAATATTGAGGCAAAGCCAATTTTTATGCAGGGAAGCTATTGAGGAGAGTACTTTTGTGGGCCATTTCTAGGAGCTCTGGTCATTCGATTTCAGTTTTGTCTATTTTGTTGGGTTATAGAGATCTGGTAGAACAAGAAGAAATTATTTTGTAACCCTTTTGGCACTATTTTGATGTATTTTTAAAGCTTCAAACAGAAATAAGAAAGTCTCACCCACTGAGACAAAGGCCTGGAGATGTAGGCGAGATTGCCAAACTCCGTTATCACTTTGGTGTTTTATGGTTTGTTATCTTCATGCTTATGTTCATATCTGTAAATTTATTTATAGATGTCATATTTCATTAATGATTCTTCCTCTTTCATTAGTTTCCTAAATGGTAATTTAACTCATGCAAATTAACTCAACCATTGTCATTTAAAAGATCTTTTTGGATCAAGTGGTATTAGAGCTAGTTGATGGTTGTATTTTGAGTTTGCATATTTCCTAGGGAAAAGCTCATCTCAGTTGATAAAATGGTGACTAAAGAGGGACTTTCTCATGATGCAATGGATATTCGAAAAACTCTCTTTTCCATGTCCGAGATGGTGAAAGTGTTGTATGAAGATTACTTGGAATGAAAGAGGTTGATTCAAGAGAAGAATTCAAAGAACAAAAAGGGAGAAGAAGAACTGAAGGAATTTCCTTCTACATCTATTTCATAAAACATCTATGAGGTATGTAGTGAAGGTCATTCATCAATTTCGCATTGTTCCCATCAAGATGGTTTTGGGGCATTTGAAAAACATACAAGAGGTATATGTTTGAAATTGCTAACCAAGATGGGATATGAAGGAAAGGGCCTTGGAAGAAAGGGAAAAGGTATCATTAATCCCATTGAGGGTGTGGAAAGACCTCATCATTTAGGATTGGGATATGGAGAAGAGGAGATTGGAGCATCGTCCAAGATGGGTTCCAAAAGATTGGAAGCAAGTGATGCTTCAAGTGGCCAGCCTAAGTCATTGCAGGATTGATTCACGAAAGGTGATGGTGTATCACTCCTTGATGGTGATAGTGAATGAAAATCATCTTCAATGAAAAGTGAAGATCAACTAGGAAGGTATAATGGTCATGATTTTTCCAATTCTCTTTTTTATTATAAAAAAAATAATAATTATGTAATCTGAAACTTGTGGAATATGTATCCATGTACCTTTTGTCATTCACCCAAGCATTGTGTTTCCAAGTGTTGGAAGAGACAATCATTGTATAGGAAGTTTGTGTCGACCAAGAAGGAGACATGAGAAAAATACCCAACTGCACAACAGAATAAAGAGAAGGGAAAACAAGTCTGGATGCCAAAAACTCACTGCACTTATTGCAACTGGGGTGAACATCAAAAGGCAAATTATTGAAAGCTTAATCTTGAACTTTGTCCAAAGAAGGAAAAACGGATTGCGCGTGTACTCACAAAAGAAGAAGAATTACTAGTGAAGAAAGAGTAACACCATGAAGGAAAGAAAATAGTCACTTGGTTATGCCAGAAGTGGATGTCACAACTTCATTGTATTTTTCTTCCATTAATGTAATCACACATGTTGAAATGATGACCTGTTATAACATCATTTTGAACAACATAGTGTTTTGTTTTTGTCCTTATGAGTACGTAATTAGTAAGTTCCATTTTCTAACCTTTTGGAGGACCAAGAGGTCTTTAGTGGGGAGGTGTGATCCATAATTGGATCCAGGAGACAAATGGGGATCAGAAAGGCCTAAAAAAACAAATTTCTCATAATCTCTTCAAAACGTATAGGTGCATAGGCCTTGACGTTATGAACCCAATGCAACTTGAACGTGATCAAATGAATGTTGTATGCTCTAGATATCATGATTTGTTTTTTTTTCCAAACTAGCAAAAAAATAGATGTTGACTATACATTCCGTACAGTGCTAACGTGGAAGCTGACTATACAGGTCATACGGCCTTACAACTAACTTGGCAAGATACAATGGAAGGTACAATTTGCTGACATGAAAAGTCTGTTGATTGGGAATATGTACTAATGATGTGTCAGACAGGTGGACCAATCAGAGTGTGACACATGTTACCAATGCAAGGGTGACATGTGGAATGTCTGTACAGATGACATGGCAGGGTCATACAACTATACGACATGTGGAAGATGTGGAATTTCTAGTGTCATTACACCTAGGCAGACATTTGGATGAATGGGCACTTGAAAGGTGGCATTTTTTTGGCGAATAACATGGTGCCACGTGGCCTAATCCTAGGATGCCAGTGGCACCAATATGTTGGTTGCATTTTTTGGAAAAATTGGTTTGGCACCGACTGGGTTTTATCGTGTGACCTCTTACTGGTCAAATGTCTTGGTAGGGCCTAGCTAGCCAACCTAGCGGAGGGTGGTACTTAACCATATATTTCTGCCACCTCTATTTATTTTGTGTGGAGGGATATTTAGAGGAGAATAGGTCTGGGGTATAGCCCCAGCCCTGACGCAAACACCACTGGACCATCACATATGGCCCCAGTCCTTTGTTTGTTGGAGGGGAAATGGTGTAGCCCGATGTTACCACATGTGACCGATCCATATGTGTGTTTCCTCTACCACTTGGTGCGAAGGTCAGGGGTTAGCCCCAATCAGTCGGGCTAGTCTGACGACCATGGGCATAACCAACAACTGGAAATCAGGGGTCCTATCAAACTATAAAGCGTGTGGAAGGTAAATCATTAGGGCATATGGCATTGCAAATGACTAGGGGTCGGTAGTTAAGGAGCTAGCACTTGGCACTAGGCCACATGGGTAGCGTGCATGCGATTAGGAATTACAAGTCTCACATTCATACAAATGCATATTCATATCTCATACCAAATATATTAAATAAAGGTTGAGGAAATTTCAAATGGAATATTGCAAACCTATGAGCACACCTATGATTACAGGATGCAAGATAAGAAAATATAATGAAACACTAAAGGTGGACCAAACCATCTACAGATAAATGATTGGTATCCTATTATATGCAACAACAACAAGACTAGATATCATGCAAGTTGTAGGATTAGTGGTGAGATTTCAATCTGCACCTAAAGAAACTTATATGAAGGAAATTAAAAGAATTTTCAGATATCTCAAAGGAACCTTGGACTTTGGATTATTGTATCCAAAAGCAGAAGAATTCACATTAAATGCATATACTGATGTAGATTAGGTATCAAGTATTGAGGATATAAAGAGAACTAGTTTTGGAGCATTCTTTCGAGGAAAATGTCTAGTGTCATGGCTAAGTTAAAACCATCCCTCCATATCACTATCTACAACAAAAGTTGAATATATTGTTGTTGCATCCTATTGCACTCAAGTAATTTGATGAAACAAACTATATAAGACTTAAAATTAAAGTACGAACGTCCAATTATTCTTAATTGTGACAATACCAATTTTATGAAACTTTCTAAAAGTCATGTCATGCACTCAAAAACCAAGCATATCCCAATTAAATTTCATTTTTTAAGGGAATAGGTTTCTCTAAAAATGGTTAAAGTGGAATATGTGGATACTAAAGAATACATCGTAGATCTATTCACAAAAGCTCTTCCCAAAATTATGATTGAAAACCTTAGACAAAAATTGGGGGTAATATACATATCTAATTAAATTAGAAAATGATTACATGTATAGGGGGAGTATAAACTCAAGGGGAGCAAGGAAATATCCCTTCTCCCATTACCTTCAAAGGGGGAGAATAAATAGTAAAACCTATTTAAGATTAAAACGTGGATTTTACTTTGTTGGCATCAATGCCAAAGGGGGGGAATGTTGGACATGGTTTAATGGTGTTGGCATTCATGTCAAAGAAATGTTAATATGCCCAATGTTGGACATGGTGTTATGGAATTGGCATTGATGTCAAAGAGAGTCAAGATGGTCATCATTATAAATGGATAATTCGATATGGATCCATACAAGTCACAGATGGAGAAATTAATAAGACATGGTTTATTAAAATTGGCATTGGAAATGAGAAATGTCTGAGCAAAACTTGAATATATCATCCTTGAAGATATAATTGGAAGAACATTCCATAGGAACATAAAAAAGAAGTTACTGTGTTTTAAATAATGAGGGAAAAAGAACACAATCTGGTGCTCAATGAAATTTTTGTATGAAAACATCTATCAAACATCTTGGACCTTCAATGATCTAGAAAATACAACATGTTTGTAGTGCTTGCAGAGGAATATCCATAACCTTGATACAAGGTTTGAGCTATTGAAGGTTTCAAGATATCATCGTCATCACAGGTGTGAGAAAAATACAAGGAATTGTCAAGAGTCTCATTGTGAGTGCTATACCACTGTACCAAGCCACATGAATCATCAAAACAAGAAATCAACGTTGATCATTCAATTAGAAAGGAAGCACGATTAGACAACCCGAATCGAATTCACAATTGAAATAGAAGTGAACAACGATGATTGATTGTTTCTCGTTGGATCATATGGAAACATGATCAGACAAAATAAAATGAATTCATGATTCAAATAGCATGAATGTTAATTACCACAGGTGGATGCAAAAGTAATATTATGAAAAATTTAACTTTCCACGTGTCAACGTTAAGTTTCATCGCTTTTTGGCTTGGTTATAATTAGAGTCCATCCTTCAAATGAAAAATTCATGTGCATCGTCCACTCAATAGTTGATTAAATTTGAACATTCGATTTTATTTGCACCTAGCGAAGCCTTGACCATCCACTCAACACTTGATCAAGTACGAACCGTCAATTTGATTGGCTCCCAAGCAAGCATTGTTTGCACTTTCTCTTAGTCATAGGTCAAATTCGTATGGAATATAAAGCTATGATGGGTTCAAGTGATGACTAGGTTAGCACCTGGTTATACGGTATGATCACTTGGTAAATAAAAAAAGGGTCTTCGGGCTAGAGTATAGAACAGGTCTTGCACTCTATTTTTCTAGTTGTTGGTCACAACATTTACTCCTATGGGAAAATGGGGCCACAAATTAACACCTACACAATGTTCGATACATAAAGTGCACCCAAGAGAAAATAAAAGATCGAATTTGATCCTTCGAAGGACTAAGGATGAAGTGGAAGTGTGGGGTTCTATTCTTCCTATTTAATTAGGTAATTCTAAAGACCAAACAAAGGATTGAAAGTCATTTTCAACTTGGATCTTAGAACAGTTTTTATGCACAATGTTCTTGATGCAAATTCTAGAGAGTATCCAGTAGAACAAAGTTTGCACCATTTTGCAGCAATTGAATAAATTCTGGTAATGTTGAAAAGGAAAACATCACATGAAAGGTTCTTGGCTTACCAGTGCCAATTGAGAATATGATTCTTAATATAATTCTTCATAAAAGAGATTTTAAGGAGGGACAAAGGTCACTCGATTACTTAAAAATGATAACAAAGGAATAAATTTGTTCTTAAAAAAGACATTATTGTTATGAAGAGGCACATTGATTCATTGCTCTTTTACAAAGAGACATAATGGTTCAGTGTCATACAACTTTTGGAAGAATTTATAAATAGAAAAGCATGGTGAAAGGAAGGTGTCTCTAAGAGCTAATTCAAAATATCTAAATAGAGGTAGATTCCAAGGAAGAAATTTGAAACATTTACATGAAGTGAGGGTGGTTTTGATAGTATGGTAGTTGCAGGAGGTATTAACCTCCATGTGTAACCCTAAAAAGAATAGAATATTCTGGGAAGAAGGAAGAAACCCTAAAGCATTGGAGATAAAACTAGAAGACAAGTAGGATAAAGGGAATATTTAATATTGAGTTTTTAGCCTCCATAATCAGAAGTTAGCCCAGACAACTAAGGAAGAGAATTATAAATAGAGGACGTCAGAGCTCATTTGACACACAGCTTGCAACTGCATACATTTAGTTGTGAGCAAGTCTGGACAGTAGCTGCAACTCCAACTACTGCAACCTGTATTTTTAGTTTCAGTCTTGGACTCTGTCTTGGTTATGGTTTGGAATTTTTTCTTGGTATGCTAACTCTAGAGAGTGATACACTACCTTGATTGGCTATTAGGAATAGGTTTTTCTTCCATAATTATTCTTTGTCAAGGTTAAGGTGCTCGGGGGTGGATTAAACCTATGGTTGGGTGAAAATATTTCTTTATTTTCTATGGTTAAACGAGAACACCTATTATTTCTAACAGGTTATGGGTCCACACTATCTTCAACCAGTATAACCAATGGAAGATAGATTGGGAGGATTTTCTCAGTTATAGTTGCAATTGCATTCAAATTGTTTATTGTAGAAATGAAACCCTAACCCTCTTATTAAGGCACCTTAAGTGAAGAGACTGACCCAATTTCTGGATAGCCTAGCACACCCTAACCTAGCGCACCTCTTGGTACTCTCAACAAGCTAAGATGTCAAGTTTGAGTTTTTGGTCAAATTCAAAGGTTGACCAAGTCAAAGTCAAAAGGTTGACCAATTCAAAGCAGTCATTACTTACTCTGTGAAGTCAGAAAACAAGTTAGAAGGAGATTCTAACTTCAGATCATGGAATACAAGGATTGACCTCATCCTTGCCAAAAATAAACTGTTGGATATCGTGAAAGGAAAGATCATGGAACCACAGTTTGAAGAAGGAAAAGAGAAAGAATCTTAGAACTTTGTAGTTATGGAGAAGTTCAAGGACAATGACATCAATGTCATAAGTATCATAGTGGACTTTGTAAAAGACCACTTGATACCCTAGATCTCTCATATTGACTTATCTAAGTAGATGTACGATTCCCTAACTAACCTCTTCTCAATCATAAACATTGGGCAAGTAAGGAGTCTGAAGAATGAGCTTTGTGACATGAAAATGAATGATGATGAAAGCATAACATCATACTTTGTGAGAATCTATCAGTTAAGAGATCAACTACAAGCTATTGAAGAAATCATTTCAAGGAACTAGTAAATATAGTACTCAATAGCCTTCCCAAGACATGGGATGAATTTCCCGCAAGGATGAACACAAGAAAGAAATATTTCACATTTGAAGAACTTTGGACTTGTTGTGCACAAGAAGAATCAAGGATTAGAACCAAATAGAAATCCTGAAATAAATACAATGATCAAGATTTCACAACAAAGTTCAATAATTTCAGGAATAAGAAGAAGTTTGGCTCAAGGGAGAAACCAAATCAAGAAAAGGATAT
>ML793488.1:129087-166091 GCA_009831015.1 Picea engelmannii | reverse complement strand
AATATTGCTATGGGTGCAAATGTTTCATCAAAATCCATTCCTTATATTTGAGCATATCCTTTGCAGACCAATATAGCCTTGTTTCTTACAATATTTTCTTGTGCATTCATCTTGTTTTTTTAGACCCATTTGGATCCTATTACATTTGTATTTGTTGGCCTAGGAACGAGTTCCCAACCGTCATTCTTTTTAATCTGGTCCAGTTCCTCATTCATTGATTTTAACCAATTTACGTCTTTACTGGATTCATTAAAGTTTTTAGGTTCCACCATGGATATGAAGGATATATGTGATTGCTCAGTTTCTTTGATTATACTTCTCCTGGTTTGTACACCTTTGTCTTTTTCACCAATTATCTGACTTTCAGGATGATTCTTTTGAGTAATTCTTGAGGACGGATTTGATGTTGATTGTTGTCCTGACTCTTACTGTCTGGGTGTCTCTTCTCCACCTGATTCATCATCTTCTTGTGACTTTAATATTTGTTGTTCTTTATCTTCATTATTTGCATCATATTTTTCATTTGTCTTAATGGTTATTCTCTATTGATATTTTACAGGAGATTCCTCATGAATTCAAACATCAATACAGTCTACTAATTTATGCATTCTTTTGTTAAAGCATATTTATCCTTTAATGTTCATTTCATATCCTAAAAATATACCTTCATCATCTCTACTATCAAATTTTCCCAGATGATCATCATTATTCTTGATGTAGCATTTACTTCCAAATACTTTGAAGTGCTTGATTGATGCAGGTAAACCAAACCACAAATCATATGGAGTTTTATTACTGTTTGACCTTAGATGCGCTTTGTTTACAATATGAAAATTCGTGTGAATAGCCTCCAACCATAAGGTTTTCACTAATCTAATTTAGCACTCTAAAACTCCATTTTGTTGAGGAGTACCTGGAATAGTATATTCTCTTTTAATTCCATGTCTGTCACATAATTTTTTGAAATATCTTGACATAAATTATCCCCCCCTATCTCAGCGAATTTCTTTTAACATCCTTCATGTCAGATTCTCATCTCATGCCTTAAAGTTTTTGAACTTCTCAAACACATCAGATTTTTCTCTTAGAAAGGCAACCCATGTAAGTCTGGAGAAGTCATCAATGACTAGCATAAAGTAACATTTTCCTCCAGTCCCTTCCTTTCATGATGGTCCACAAAGATCCATATGAACAATTTGAAGTGGTTTCTCTGAAGATGTGAAACTCTTCGATTTGAATTGAGCACAAGTTAGCTTCCCCATTTTATAGGATTCACATATAGAGTTATTAGGCTTACATATTCTTGGAAGGTCTTTAACATCACCTTCATTATTCAGTTTGACAATATGATCAAAATTCAGGTGTCCAAGCCTTTTGTTCCATAACCAACTTTCATCAAGTTTGCTTACAGACATTTCTCCTTATCTTCCTTCAGAACATATACATTTTTTTTCAATTCTAACCCCTTTTGCAATCAACTCTCCTATGTTTACTGTCTTTATTTTACAATTCTTGGAAGTGAAAGTGACTTCACATCCTATATCACATATCTGACTAACACTAAGAATATTATGCTTTAAACCATTAACAAATAATACATGTTGATCTTTGCTTCTTCCATTACATCATCTTACTAGACCTTTACCTCAGATATTTCTTGGAGCATCATTTCCAAAGGTCACACTCCCTGATTTATTTTCTTTGAGTAATAGGAACTTACTTTTGTCACCTGTCATATGACTGGAGCTTTCGTTGTCAATATACCAGGTGTATTTTTGTCTTTGATTTGAAAACACTATTCCACACTTGTTATCTTCATTCTTCTTCCAAACCTTGACATTTTCAGCTCTTTGATTTGAATTTGGATTATAGTTTTTTAAGTGACAGTATGGAGCTTTATGTCCATAATTATGGCATATGTAACATTATGGTTCATTGAATAAAGGATCATAACGATTGTTATGTGTAATCTGCATCCTTTTCCCATCCATCACATGATTTTCAATCTATGGTTGTTTGTTACTTGGCTGTCTCATTCTTTGTTGTGGCAGACATTTATTGCTTGGTTTTCTTGATTGCTCATGTCTAAATCTTAAAGAACAATTTACAGCTTTGTGGCCAAGGTTAGAGCAGTAAAAAAAATATCCATAGAAAAAATCTTTGTATCTGGAAAATGGTTGTCTTCATTGAGCATGTCGATTTCTTCCATGCTAATGATTTCCTTGAGCATAGGGTGTATTATTTCTTTGTTCTACAGATTCAGTTCTGGTAGATTTTCCTTCACTCCTTGGAGGATGATTTTCTTCCTTTGTTTCTGTAGGTTTGTTGTTGTCAATGGTTGTAGATTTGACAAACTTGATGGATTATTTGTTGCTTGTTTGACCACTACTTGATCCCTCTTCATAAGCCAAACCAATTTTCAAATTTGAATTCCTTTGTTGATTCAGAATGGAGGCTAATCCTTCTGAGGATTTAATACTTGTCAGATTCATATGATATAAGGCCTGAAATATCTCTAGATCTTTTTTGACAGTTAGTACCTCAGCTTCCAATTTTTCACCTTTTGTTTCATCTTCCTTCCATTGTTGTTTGAGGATGTCCTCAATCTTGTTAGCTGCTTCTAACTTAACCTTCAAAAAAGAAATTTCTTCAGATGGTCCATTGCATGTTTTCTCATACTTGAGCAGTAACTGTTTTTCTTTTCTTTTCTTTTCTCTGAGTCTATCAGTCTCTTCCATGGAACTCACAATTTCTCCTTCAAGATATAATACTACTTCACAATCAGTGAACTCACTTCTTGTATCTTCAATGCTTATATCTTCTAGCATGATATCATTTATTTTATCTTCAATAGAAGAGTCATTGCTTTCATCATTTGAGGGATCATCATCATTGTTTACACAAAGGCTTTTCTTCTTAAAATTATTCTCTTTATAGAACTTTTTGTGTTTGTGATTCTCTTCAGCGTCATATGTATGACCCTTTCTTTTGTGAGGAAATTTAGATGAAAAATGACCTATCTTACCAGAGTTGAAATATTTGAAGGGAAATATAGCTTTGTATTTTCCTAATACTTTCTTCAGTCTTTTCACAAAATTTTCTTCGATCTCATCTATATCAAAGTTTGTGTTTTTCTCTACTTTAAGATATGCCTCTTTTGTACCTTTGGTGATTCTCATTTCATAAGCAGTTAGGGTTCCAAGAAGTTGATCTAGTGTCAATGTTTTGAGATCAACTATTTCCTCTATAACAGAGACCTTTGAGTTAAATCTATCAAGAAGAGATATTAATATTTTTTGGACTAGAAAAGATTCATCTATTGTTTCACCTAGGCCTTTCATAGTGTAGACAAGTTATTCTATATGTAACAAGTACTTAATGGTAGTTTCATCTTCATCCATCTTTAACTGCTCAAATTTTAGTCAGTGAGTCTAAAGTTTTGCGCCTTTCACCTTTTCATTACCTTGATAACTACTTATCAGCTTGTCCCACATAACTTTTGTTGAATCACAATGCATGGCTTTGACAAAATCGGCTTCAGCAAGTCCATTAAGGATGGAATTCATTGCTTTTTCATTAAAGATAAACTCTGGCTTATCAGCTTTTTAGGCCAAGACTACATGATTCACATATCCCATTTCAACGACATCCCAAACATTAGCACCCAAAGAAATTAAATGTGTTCTCATTCTTATTTTCTAGAAGGAAAAATTTGTTCCATCAAATAGAGGGGGTCTATTAGTTGAACTTCCATCATGACTACTCATGTTCAAGCTTATGGATCTACTTTTGATCGAAGGCACCAACTCTGATACCAATTTTTGGAAATATAAATGAGAGGGGGGGGTGAATTAGTTATGTATATAAGCTTGAAATTTTTTTTGTTATTTTATGATTCTTTCTAGATTATTATTTAATGTGTTGTTGATAACTTAACAAGCATAGATATACAATATTTGATCAATCACATAGAATACACAAAGACATTGATTTTCATGAGGAAACCCATAAGGGTGAAAACCTCTTCTTCTTAGGATGTCAATCAAGCTCCAACCTTCATGTACATCACATTCTTTGAGCTCCAACTCAAATATGATGCTACAAACTCTGATAGAAAGATACAACTTGCAGAGAAAACCAACTCTCAAATTTCTCTAGCACCAACTAAATGGAAGCACCAACTCCCAGAATCTCTTCTAGCACCAACTAGAATTTAGAGGAATACAATCCTCCCTAGCACCACCCTACCACCTTGATTGAATATTAAATAAAAATTTACTTACTTGCACTATCCATGATATGGTTTGTTACAGCTCCATGTCTCATCTGCCTCTTCCAACTTCTATTACTTTGTTTCGCTTCTATACTTTTCTTTTTCTCCTGCTGTGCACTCCTCTTCCTATGTTCAAATTCTCTTCTTCCTTTATACTCTGTGTTGCCTCTGCATGCTATATGATGCACCTATGATCTCTAGTTCAGGTCATGTACATGGTCACATTCTACCCACATGCATAACTATTGAAAAAGCACACTATCTTATATCTTATGTATGTCTTTCTCACCTCGATTCCTCTACTTGATCATCATTCAAACTCTTCATATTCTCTGGTAGTTATTATGAATATGTTCATCATTAGTGGGTGTTATCCTAATATTCTTTGGCTTCTCTGGCAGTTGCAACTCTTCATCTTCTCTGGTAGTTACAGTCAATCGGTTTTTTGGCTTCTTTCACTTCTAAGCCCCTTCCTTCACATGACAATCGGTGATGACCAAACACCTATTCAAAAGGCACTTCCGGATCTCGGTCTAGTGAGCAATAGCTCCAGTACTAGATATGACCTTGGGTGAAGATCTCATGTGACCAAAAGATTGTGAGTGCCTCCAAAGGTGATTTTTATCAAACTACTTTTTTCCCCGCAATTTACCTCGAGCCTCCATGTGTCCTTTCTCCAAAACCATGGTTTCAATTGCAGCTCGCCTTCATATTTTTAAAGTCCATGGATCTTCAATCCCCATAATGTGATAGGATCATCGATCTCATGATATTGACGGTGCTCCTAAATGAACAGTTTATATTTTTTCTTTCACTATCTGCAGATCATATCTAACCTTTCAAAATAAATGGATGTGATTTATTTCATGATCCTAGCTTCGGGAATTTCAAATCTCAACACTTTCTTTCCTCTATACATCAATATTCTAGAGTTGACAATCCACTGATGTGTTTCCCTCTCAGATCAATGGTCGAGATCTCCTTCATGTCTCTGGACTTTGTATATTTCGAATCTCAACTTCTCATTTATTCTGACTAGATATCTTCCGAAATGGAAGATTTGCTCACATTTGTCCTCCTTAATCCAACAAATATCCTCCTCTCCAGGACTTCAGCCTTTTTGACTCTTTGGTGCTTCACTTATCCATGAATGCTTTCACCCAGAGTCAATGATCTATTGACACATACCCTCCTGCATGATCAATGATCATGAGTGACTTTGACACTTCGGGCTTCGGGAGTTTCAACTTCTATGCACTCATTTTCCCTAGAATGCTTTCACCTGAATGCATAATCTTATGACACATACCCCTCCTAACAATCAATGGTTAGGGTCTTCTTTGGGTCTTTAGTGTTCGAGACTTCAAGACTTTAGGATAATCGTTGCTTCATTCTCCTCCGTAGTGATCACCTGCAGAAAAATTCATAGGTGGTGGAGACCACTTGCTGTTGGTTAACACTTCCACTTACACTATCCTTCCACTGAACTAGATCAATGGTTGAGAATGCACCCGAAGTGATCTTCAGATCAGACTAATGAGAGCAACCTTAGAATGTTTTCCTTCAGGACTTTTGACATTTTTTGGTGATGAAACTCCCGAAGTAAATCTCTCGGAGTGACATATCTTGCTTACATCACTTGTTGACATGGTACAAGCCAATTTCCTCTTGACAATTGTGATCATATGATTATGCCATGTGTACTCCATGACATGGTATTCTACATGTCCTAGCTGATGTGGTCTACTACATGTCCTTGCTGAGGTGGTTTGTTGATGTGGGTGAGACATGTAGGCAGTGTAGTGGAGTGTGGAGGCAGAGTGCGATAGTGGAGTGTGGCGTGTAGCGGGTAGTGGAGTGTGACGTCAGAGCACGAAGGCCGTATGTATGAGTGGTTTGGTAGTTTAATCAGAGGGGGGGTTAGGCAGTAAGTCGTAATGAGAGAGGGGGGTCTGAGTTGACAATAAGGTGACACGTATGAGGGTCCCACATGGGAAATACCACCAACTTGGACCCCCCCCATGGTTAAAGGAAGAAAAGTCGGGGGGGTCTGATATGCCCTGTCGACCATAGATCTAAGTGATCGATTATCGGTCACTGAGATTAGTGCACCCTTATTCTAACTTATCTTATCCTTCCACTTAATTTTATCCGACGACTGACGAAAATTCAAGTGATCGATATCTCAGATCTCAACCCTTTATTATCCTTTCCTTCCACTTAAATGAATTCAATGGTTGATGGAAATTTGAATCATTGAATTTTCAATCATTTTTCCCTGCCTATCCTATCCTTCATTAATTCAATCTGACGTTTGATGGTCCTCTGGATTGGTGATCCAACGACAATTTTTGATCTTCCTCCTGAGCTTCTAATCTGTCTGATTTATAAGGATTTCTAAGTGTTCATGGGTTGCGACCTTTTCTCCTCCTGTGAGTTTGTCTCTTGGACCTTGTCTGCACTTCTGGAAACCACTATCTCTTCTGAGCTTTCTCATCTTCTGTGCTCTCAATATTTGGTTCATTTTTTATCTTTCCATCCATGAAAAGCACATTATTCCTATAAACATGCCAACATATTCTTCCAAGTCAAATTAACAACATTCTTCAAAGATCTTGTACATATTATTTTTACATAGTTCCTATACATATCATGTATCTCTATTTCTTATAAGAAAATATGTTCAAGGGAAACAATAAGTAATAATAACTCCAAGATAAGGCGAAATCATAATCAAAATTGAAGAGACCCAGAATAAGTCAATACATAAATAAATCAACAATCAAGAGGAAATTAGAAAAAGGCTTGTGACACTTTGCAGAAGGAAATAAGAATGTAGACAAAAGCGTGGACTATATTAGATGAAGAGATATAATTATAGAATTCCAAAAGAATAGCATGCATTCATGCATGAAGAAAGGATTAGGAGGAATCGAATCCTAAATAATATTATCCATTGAGGATTATGAAGTATCTATCAATGTACCCATTAAAAGTAGTAACCATGAAAATCAACACGTGTTCAATTTGACTTTAGAAGAAGTCTTCTTTGAAAAGAAGCCTTAAAGTTTCCTTGGTTGTCCATCTACATTCAGGGAATGGAAACTATAGAGGACTCCATGGACCCAAGAGATAAAGAGAAACATGAGGAAAAACATGAAGATTCCAAGAAAGAAAGAAAAGTCTAGAACAACCAGTTATTATACCGAGAATCACAAAGACTTCCATCCTGGTTTGAACTCACTAATAAGTAATCGAGAAGAATAAATGGAAGTTAAGATAAAAAAACAATGTGAAAAATACACATGAATGGAAGCATTGCAAGATTCATAGGTTCTTCCAGAAGGAGGTAGAAGACTATTACAATAACTTGTTCCAGATATACGTCTCATAGTATCCATGGATTGGAATTTACAAGTAAAAGATTGTTCTTCCCAATAAAGCAAGTAAGAAAGAAGCTTACACCAGAAAGAGACCCATGTATGCAGATATAAGAAGACCTTTTATGGATTCAAATAACTTGATGCAGAGTATCTCATATATAGCAGAAACATGGTGAAAACTTTCTATGACAGAGATAATGTATCAGAACAGTTACTCAGAAGTCTGGGATGATGGATTTCTAATCCATGGAAAAATATCATGATAATAGAAGAAGTTATTGTAAATGTGTTGAACCTGCACAAAATATATCTAGATAAACAATAATACACACATTTGCAGAGAGAATAGAAGAAAGAAGAAGAAGGAGAGAAGGAATGGAAGAATTCTCATTAACCATATTCCACACTCAAAGAGTGAATAATTTACAATAGATATAGGATACATGAGTAACTAATGCACCATATTGGTGGTCCATATTGATTTGGACACACACCATCGGTTACATGAGTGAACTTCCACTTAGTCTAGTCTCTCAGGTAGTTATGGGAGGGAACTACCACCTAGCTGAGTTAACTAGTCAATTAGTCTTCAGTTAACAGAATGAACATAGAGTAGTAAGGAGTTAACTCAGGGAATCAAGGGTAATGTGCCAGTCTAGTGATGATCCCAAGGCAAGTGCGCATTAGCATGGTGATGATCTCAATGTTGCATGGTGATAAAACCAATGCAACATCTAGACTCAACTCAACTAGTCAAACTGAAATGTCAACTGAAAGAGAATATTCTCTAGGTGGAATATTCTCTCCTGAAATATAGGAGATTGGATAATGACTAATTATGAATAATAAACAAGTAAAAACCTTAGGAAAAAGAAATCCTAGGTGTGTGTAAAGTAACTCCAACACCCCCCCTGAACATCACTATGGTGAAAATAAAGAATGGGTCCCGACAATGAGGCCATGTTGGGTACCCAAATACAAAAGATACACTGAAATAAAAGAGGAAAGAGGGAAACCTCATGGGAAACCACCCCCCCCCTCAAATTACAATGCATAAAAATAAAAAATGAGAAGGAACAAAAAGTAGTTTCTAAGAAACTATGTCATTCACTCCAAGAAGGCCTTGCAATTGTGCAAGTTTGTGCTCCTTGAATATTTTTTTGAAGATGTAGATGTCTGCATGGATCTGATGAAGTAGATGCATCATTTAGATTTCCACATGTATCCAATTTCTCTTTTTGTAATGAATAAGATCCAAATAAAGTTTGGATGAAATCTTGAAAACCGTGCAGTTGTTTCTGGAAAAGTGCTGAAATTTTGTTGATTTTAAAATGATCATAACTTCACTTCCCGGACTTCAATCAGATGATTTTGTTTTTGAAATTGGATATTTTCCCGAGAGGAATTCAAATATCTAATTTGTTTCCGCAAAATTTTCTCAGAAAATATTATAATTTAGTCTGACGTGCATGACTCCCTTTCTATCTCCAGAGATCCATGCATTGCACATGGAAAAGTATCTGCATGTGACTCCTAAGATGCATGCCATATATCTTCCACACGAATTTCAGAAAAAAATCTAAAATGGAGTAGATATCATCTTCAATTAATGGAATACAAATTTGTGCAAATAATTTTGTAGAAGACTCTTCATAATAAGAAGCTTGATCTTCAGACGGTTTCTCTTATGGCTCTATCTGATCAACCTCCTGCATGAAATCTTCACAATCTTACTTATTCCAAAATAGAACCTCCAATCTGGTCCATAAATCATTTGGATTTGATTCTTGTGTGACATCATATTCTTGGTGGAGAATTTCTCGAGAAATAGACAAGCAGATAAATCCTATGGCCATATCTTGTCTATTGAGAAAGTCATTTTTCTCATCGGCGAAATCAGGCTCTATTTCCATTGGCATGGTTATTTTGTATAAACCTCTACTTTTGAAAATAAGTAGAATCTTTGGCTTCCACTCCAAATAGTTATGAGGCGTGAGAAGTATTATCGGTGAGTAAAACATAAATTCCATCTTTTCTGCATTCTTCAATCTTCAATACCTGGAAAAATAATTTGGTGTAGCCTTTTCCTAGAAGTCTGTCGGCTATGATACCATGTAAATGTGTTGAACCTGTACAAAATAGATCTAGCTAAACAATAATACACACATTTGCAGAGAGAAAAGAAGAAAGAAGAAGGAGAGAAAGAATTGAAGAATTCTCATTAACCATATTCCACACTCAAAGAGTGAAAAATTTATAATAGATATAGGATGCATGAGTAACTAATGTTCCATAGTGGTGGTCTAGAGTGATATGGACACACACTATCAGTTACAAGAGTGAACTACCGCGTAGCTAAGTTAACTAGTCAATTATTCTTTAGTTAACTGACTGAATAGAGAGTCGTGAGGAGTTAACTCAGGGAATCAAGGGTAATGTGCCAGTCTGGTGATGATCCCAAGGCAAGTGTGCATTAGAATGGTGATGATCCCAATGTTTCATGGTGATAAAACCAATGCAACATCTAGACTCAAATCAACTAGTCAAACTGAAGTGTCAACTAAAAGATAATATTCTCCAGGTGGAATATTCTCTCCTAAAATAGAGGAGATTGAATAACGACTGATTATGAATAATAAACAAGGATAAACCTTAGGAAAAAGAAATCCTAGGTGTGTGTGAAGTAACTCCAATAGTGATACTTGGATATGTTTTAGTTTGATACTTGCCACGATGTCATGAGCTAGAAGGAAACATAAGTGTTGAATTCGACCATGATATATTGTAATCATCAGAGCTACATGAAGCCTTCATAGAAAACCAGTGTTCCATGATAGACTGAAGTACATTGAGATAAAGAATTACATTCTATATGATGAAGTCGAAAAAAAGAGAAGCGGTTCTCCAATATATCTCCACAGATGAGCAGATAGCAGATATTTTGGTAAAGCCTCTGTCCAAGATGAAAAATTGTATGTACATAAGAAACAAGTTGGGGATCATGGAGATGGCTTCCTTATTGAAAAAGGAAGAGATTACTCCTAGGTTGGGACAGAGCACTGATGTGTTCTTGATTTATGGATAGTCATTTTTCAATTCGAAAAATGGTCTGGGATGAGCATTCCTTTCCAATTCGGAAAGTGGTTTGATATTTCTAATAGACAAGCATTTTCCAGTTCGAAAAATGGTCTAGATCGAACAGTAATTTTCGTCAAGAAAATGGTTCGATAGATTGTTGATGTACAATAGACATAGATTTCCCTTGTGGCCAGTGTGGGGGAATGGTATAGGCAATCATTCTTCTTGGAAGTCACTCTAAGTAGTGGTCAAGTAGAATCGTTCACCTAGCTAGGAAACCATTCTTTTGAATTTCATAGTTGTGAGCAGTTTAGAAGAATGGTACATTTTGTGAGCAGTTTAGGACAGTAATTTCCATTAGGAAATGGTATGAAGAGTCATTCTCTAGGGAAAAATCATTTTATCCAGGTTTCACTATGACTAGTGTCAGAGGAGTGGCCCAGTTAGGTGAATGTTCCAAGTTCAACAATCAGGGACAAGCATTCCCTAGGTCAGACTCATTCTCTCCAGGTTGCACTATGACTAGTGTCAGAGGAATGCCCAATTAGGTGAATGGTCCAGGCTCATAAATCAGGGACAATTATTCTTCTATTCCTGAAATGAATAGTCTAGATAGACCATGGTTGATGTTTTACATTTCAAGGGTAGATGTTCTTCAAAATATCACAGATGTGAGTGGAAGAATGGCCCAAATGAATTGGTTTATATTATGATATTGTTTTATGTAGGATGATATCAGATGATATGATTTCTATGGAGACTGTATGTCTCTATATAGTATATGTATGCTATTGTGGTGTATGTGTTTCACTTGTTCTAACTATGTGTCATTCATTAAGTAGCCATGCGATACTTGGTGTGGTTGTGTACCACTGGATAGTAGTTGTGTACTACTATGGATAGACACAGTTGTGTTCTATTGAATTACATTATTCAGATTTCCATGTAGACTATCAATAGAGTTGAAAATGATTATCATCTAGATAGATAGTCAGTGTGTTGATGGACAGGCATTCTCCAAGCTCAAAATGGTCTAGGACATTTATTCTTCTAGGACGTATGTATGGATTAGAAGAATAGTCCTTGTAGCCCATGGTGTGGCTTCCAACATCTACTGGAATAATTATTCTTCTAAGACATATGTCTGGATTAGAATAATGGTTCTTGTATCACTCCATGGAGTGAGTGGCTTATTCAACATCATGCTTGATTACTCAACTAGAGTATCGGTTTGAGAGATGATGCAGTTGATGCTATCACATGATACTGATATTGATGATGGTGCTCATGATCAAATCATGAGATATCCTGTATGGCTATGATGATGGTACCGCTTGGATGGTATGTTTGTGCTCAATACCATTGCCTTCAATACCTCCCTAGCTAGGAGGGAGTGTTGCTATTATGGTAGCTGCGGGAGGTATTAACCTCCACTTGTAACCCTGATAAGAATAGAATATTCCAAGAAACAAGAAGAAACCTAAAGCATTGGAAATAAACCTAGAAGACAATTCATCTAAAGGGAATATTTAATATTGATTGTTTAGCCTCCAGAATGAGAAGTCATCCCAGATAGCTAAGGAGGAGTAGTATAAATACAAGACGCCAGAGCTCATTTGACACACACAACTCGCAACTACAGAAATTTAGTTGTGAGCAAGTCTGGAGAGTGGATGTAGCTGCAACTACTGCAACTTGTATTTTTGGTTTCAGTATCGGACTCTCTCTTGGTTATGGTTTGGACTTTCTACTTGGTATGCTAACTCTAGAGAGTGATACACTGCCTTGATTGGCTATTAGACTTAGGGTTTGCTTCCGGAATTATTTTCTTTCAAGGTTAAGGTTATTAGGGTTGTTGTGGCCTATGTTTGGGTGACAATATTGCTATATTGTCCATGGTTAAAAAATCACACCTATTATTTCTAATAGGTGGAAGGGAGGAGCAAGGGAGGATTGAAGTCCTCTACATGAGGTTGGAGCCTAAACAACATGGAGTTGAAGCTTCCTCAAGTTGATGCTTGAAAATAGAGTATTGGAGCCATCGACATGTTGAAGCCTAATCTACAGGGAGTTCTATCTTCCTCAAGTCGGTTCTTGAAAAAAGGGGATTGGTTTCTCCTTGATTTGGTGCTCAAAAGAAGGGTGATTGGTGTCTCCTAGAAGCTATAGCTTGTAAATTAAATACAATTTTTATGATTGTTACATTTAAATTTTTTATATTGTACATTCGTGTTGATAAATTGTTATGGTTAATAAATTTAAATAATTAAATAATTGTGAAAAATTGTGAAAAATAAGAAATATTGATTCACCACTCCCTTTCTGATCCAGAATTGGATCTAGGACCCAGAAGGGGGTCAGAAAGGCCTAAAAATAAAAGTGATCATAATATCTTCAAAATGGAAGGGTGCATAGGCCTCGATGTTGCGAACCCAATGCAACCTGAATGGGCTCAAACAGATGTCATATTTCCAAAAAGGGAAAAAAATAGATGATGATTGTACAGTCTGTACATTCCGTACAGTGATGACATGGAAGTTGACTCTATAGGAGGTACGGCCATATAACTGACATGGAAAGGTACAGTGGTAGGTACAGTGTGATAACGTGGAAAGTGTAATGACTGGGCATACAAAATGATGATGTGTTGGACAGGTGGACCAATCAGAATGTGCCACATGTCACCACTACAATAGTGACATGTGGCACATCCATACGGATGATGTGGCAATGTCGTACAACATGTGGTAGGTATAGTGGCATGACACCTAGGAAGAAAGTTGGATGAATGGGCGCTTGACACGTGGCATGTTTTTGGCGAATAGCATGGTACCACGTGGTACCCATTTGTTGGTCACAGTTTTTGGAAAATTTTGTTTGGCATCCACCGGGTTCGACCTCGTGACCTCCAACAAGGTGAATGTCTTAGCAGGGTTGGGCTAGATAGCCTGTCGAAGGGTAATACTTAACCATCTATTGGTGCCACTTCTATTTATTTTTTGTTGAGGTCTAATCAGAGGAGAATAAGGCTTAGGTCTAGCCCGATACCTGACGCAAACACTACCGAACCATCAGATATGACCCCAATCCTTTGTTTGTTGGTGTGGAAATGGTGTATCCTGGTGTTACCACATGTGACCAATCCATATACTTGTTGGCTCTATCACTTGGTGCGGAGGTTAGGGGTTAGCCCCAGTCAGTCAGGATAGCCTATCGACCGGGGATTTAACCAACAACTGGAAATTGGGGGCCCTATCCAAGTATAGAACACATGGAAGGTAAAGGATCAGGGCATATGGCATTGCAAATGACCAGGGGTCGGTAGTTAAGGAGCTAGCTCTTGGCGCTAGACAACATGGGTAGCATGCATTCAACCAGGGCCAGAATTTCAGGGGGTTGTGCCTAATTTATGCCCTAAAGTGGGTTTTTATACTATGTAATGTGATTTTTATTGATTTATGGTCTGATATTGGGAGATTTTGGCAATTTTTAGAGGATCTTGGGCCCTTTTTGAGTCCATATCATGGGGAGAAGTTAGGATATGGTTACCAAATTCAGGCCTATATAAACCATAGGCTCTTGAAGCCAAAAGGGAAGTTTAGAGTAGAGAAATTATATTGAAATATTGAGGCAAAGCCAATTTTATGCAAGGAAGCTATTGAGGAGAGCACTTTTGGGGGCCATTTCTGGGAGCTCCAGTCATCCGATTTTAGTTTCGTCTGTTTTGCTAGGTTATAGAGATCTGGTAGAACAAGAAAAAATTAGTTTGTAACCCTTTTGGCACTGTTGTGATGTATTTTTAAAGCTTCAAACAAAAATAAGAAAGCCTCACCCACTGAGACAAAGGCCCAGAGATGTAGGCGAGATTTCCAAACTCCGTTATCACTTTGGTGTTTTATGGTTTGTTATCTTCATGCTTATGTTAATTAGTTTCCTAAATGGTAATTTAACTCATGCAAATTAACTCAACCATTGTCATTTAAAATATCTTTTTGGATCAAGTGGTATTAGAGCTAGTTGACGGTTGGATTTTGAGTTTGCATGTTTCCCAGGGAAAATCTCATCTCAGTTGAGAAAATGGTGACTAAAGAGGGAATTTCTCAGGATGCGAAGGATATTTGAAAAACTCTCTTTTCCATGTCCAAGATGGTGAAAGTGTTGTATGAATATTACTTGGAACGAAAGAGGTCGATTCAAGAGAAGTATTCAAAGAAAAAAAAAGGAGAAGAAGAATTCAAGGAATTTCCTTCTACATCTATTTCAAAAAACATCTATGAGTTATGCAGTGAAGTTCATTCATCAATTTTGCATTGTTCCCATCAAGATAGTTTTGGTGCATTTGAAAAACATAAAAGAGGTATAGGTTTGGAATTGCTAACCAAGATGGGATATGAAGGAAAGGGCCTTGGAAGAAAGGGAAAAGGTATCATTAATCCCATTGAGGTTGTGGAAAGACCTCATCATTTAAGATTGGGATATGGTGAAGAGGAGATTGGAACATAGTCCAAGATGGGTTCCAAAACATCGAAAGCAAGTGATGCTTCAAGTGGCCAACGTAAGTCATTGCATGATCGATTCACGAAAGGTAATGGTGAATCACTCATTGATGGTGATAGTGAATGAAAATCATCTTCAAAGAAAAGTGAAGATCAACTAGGAAGGTATAATGGTCATGATTTTTCCAATTCTCTTTTTGATTATAAAAAAAATAATAGTCATGTAATCGAAAACTTGTGGAATATGTATCCATGTACTTTTTGTCATTCACCCAAGCATTGTGTTGCCAAGTGTTGGAAGAGACAATCATTGTATAGGAAGTTTATGTCGACCAGGAAGGAGACACGAGAAAAATACTCAACTCCACAATAGAATAAAGAGAAGGGAAAACAAGTCTGGATGCCAAAAGCTCATTGCACTTATTGCAATAGGGGTGGACATCAAAAGGCTAATTGTTGGAATCTTAATCGAAAAATTCATCCAAAGAAGGAAAAAAGGATTGCATGTGTACTCACAAAGGAAGAAGAATTACTAGTGAAGCAAGAGTAACACCATGAAGGAAAGAAAACAGTGACCTGGTTATGCCAGAAGTAGATGTCACAACTTCATTGTATTTTGCTTCCATTAATGTAATCACGCATGTTGAAATGATGACCTGTTATAACATCATTTTGAGCAACATAGTGTTTTCTTTTTGTCTTTATGAGTATGTAATCAATAAGTTCCATTTTATAACCTTTTGGAGGACCAAAAGGTCTTTAGTGGGGAGGTTTGATCCATAATTGGATCCAGGAGACAGATGGGGATCAGAAAGGCCTAAAAAAACAAATTTCTCAGAATCTCTTCAAAACGTACAGGTGCGTAGGCCTCGAAGTTACAAACCAAATGCAACTTGAACGCGATCAAACAAACATTATTTTCTCTAGATATCATGATCTATTCGTTTTGCCAAACAAGCAAAAAAATAAATGTTGACTATACATTCTGTACAGTGTTGACATGGTAGCTGACTGTACAGGTCATATGACCATACAACTAACCTGGAAAGATACAGTGGAAGGTACAATTTGCTGACGTTGCAAGTGTGCTGATTGGGCATATGTACTGATGAAGTGTCAGACAGGTGGACCAATCAGAGTGTGACACATGTCACCACTGCAAGGGTGACATGTGGAACATTCGTACAGATGACATGGAAGGGTCATACAACTATACGACATGTGTCATATGTGGAAGGTACAGTGGCATTACACCTGGGCAGATAGCTGGATGAATGGGTGCTTGAAAGGTGGCATGTTTTTGGTGAATAACAAGGTTCCATGTGGCCTAATCCTAGGATGCCAGTGGCACCAATATGTTGGTTGCAATTTTTGGAAAAATTGGTTTGGCGCCCACTGGGTTTGACTATGTGACCTCTGACTGGGTGAACGTCTTGGCATGTCCTGGCTATCCAAATCATAGGAGGGTGGTACTTAACCATATATTGGTGCCACCTCTATTTATTTTGTGTGAAAAGATATTCAGAGGAGAATAGGGCTGGGGTCTAGCCCCAGTCCTGACACAAACACCACTAGACCATCACATATGGCCCCAGTCCTTTGTTTGTTGGTGGGGAAATGGTGTAGCCCGGCGTTACCACATGTGACCGATCCATATGCAAGTTGGCTCTACCACTTGGTGTGAAGGTTAGGGGTTAGCCCCGGTCGGTCCTGCTAGCCCGATGACCAGATGCATAACCAACAATTGGAAATAAGGGGGCCTATCAAAGTATATAACACATGGAAGGTAAAGGATCAAGGCATATGGCATTGCAAATGACCAGGGGTCAGTACTTAAAGAGCTAGCGCTTGGTGGTAGGCCACATGGGTAGCGTGCATGTGATTAGGGCCTCGATTGTGGGGGGATGTGCCTAATTTATGCCCTAAAGTGGGTTTTAATATTATCTAATGTGATTTTTATTGATTTATAACCTAATATTGGGATATTTTGCCCATTTTTGGAGGATCTTGGGCCCTTTTTGAGGCCATATCTTGGGGAGAAGTTGGGAGATGGTTACCAAATTTAGGCCTATATAAACCAGAAGCTCTTAAATCCAAGAGGGAAGTTCAGAGAAAATAAATGTTATTGAAATATTGAGGCAAAGCCAATTTTTATGTAGGGAAGCTATTGAGGAGTGCACCTTTGCGGGCCATTTCTAGTAGCTCTAGTCATCCGATTTCAGTGTCATTTGTTTTGTTGGGTTCTAGAGATCTGGTAGACCTAGACCAGATTAGTTTGTAACCTTTTTAGCACTATTGTGATGTACTTTTAAATCTTCTAAAATATATAATAAAGCCTCACCCACTGAGACAAAGGCCTGGAGACACAAGCGAGGTTACCAAACTTTGTTATCAATTTGGTTTTTTATGGTTTGTTATCTTCATTCTTATTCTCATATCTATAGATTTCTTTATGGATGTCATATTTAATTAAAAATTCTTCCTCTTTCATTAGTTTCCTAAATGGTAATTTAACTCATGAAAATTAACTCAACCATTTTCGTTTAAAATATCTTTTCAGATCAAGTGGTATTAGAGCTAGTTGATAGCTGGATTTTGAGTTTGCATGTTTACCAGGGAAAACCTCATCTCAGTTGAGAAAATGGTGACTAAAGAGGGACTTTCTCAGGATGAGAAGGATTTTCAAAAAAATTGATTTTCCATGTATGAGATGGTGAAAGTGTTGTATGAAGATTACTTGAAATGAAAGAGGTCGGTTCAAGAAAAGTCTTCAAATAACAAAAAAGGCGAAGAAGAATTGAAGGAATTGCCTTCTACATCTATTTCAAAAAACATCTTTGAGGTATGCAGTGAAGGTCATTCATTACTTTGGTGTTTTATGTTTTGTTGTCTTCATGCTTATGCTCAGATCTGTAGATTGCTTTATGGATTTCATATTTCATTAATAATTCTTCCTCTTTCATTAGTTTCCTAAATGGTAATTTAACTCATGAAAATTAACTCAACCATTGTTGTTTAAAATATCTTTTCGGATCACTCTTAGTACTCAACAACATTTCAACAACTATGAGAATACTACCTTTATTCTAATGTATTTCCCATTTTTCTCTTTGAGAATTTTCATAATTTTTTTCTTGTCTTATTTGTTCACATCCTACAGGAACCCATGGGTTTATTACCCCTTTAATATAATGATTTCACACTACTTAAAATTTCCTACATCATTATCCCGATCATTTAATTCCATTGGTTAATTGACAACATCTTCTTTGACGTAACAATTGTCCTTATGTAGGATTTACAATGAGTTTATCATGTCCCATATCAAGGAACTCTTTTGTGATTTAAGAAAAAAATCCGTAGGGTTATTCATTCATGGGATACCTTATAAGTGATAAATTATTTAATCATGAGTATTCCCTAATTCCAAAATCTCCCATCATTTTCTAGGATAGGATATTGCTTCTTGTTGAATTCTTATACTCATTTGTGAAACTTCCAGTTACTCACCTTAAGTATCTGTCTATTACTCTTCTTGTTTAGCTCATTCTTCCAATTTCATCATGGTTATGAGGACTACAATAGGTATCATCATTATATATATATATATATATATATATATATATATATATATATATATATATATATATATATATATATATATATATATATGATCAAAGTTAGGAGTTGTCCTTCCTTTCTTAAAAACCTTATTAAATAGGTTAATTATCCCTCAAGTGTATTTCCATACTATCTTAAGATATATATACGTGTTTCTTCTATTTGGACTTCTATCAATCTGTACTTTCGTGAAATTATACTACTATTTTTTCATTTTGATCATTACAATTTATCCACATGTTTCCTAAATAAATAGTGTTGTGCTTACTTCCTCAAGTTACCTTGGCCATTTGAGAATATTATGTGATTGTATCTTACTTCATACCTGACGATATCTTCATAATGTGCATGGTCAATTCTTTAATTTTATACTATCCAACACTTAAGATATATCTTAATGCACTCATCAGTGCATGTCTACAACACAAATACATTATCTCTTTCTTTATTTATGAAAACCAACACGTTATAGCACATACCAAAGGGTTCCATCATCCCCTTTTAGACTAATTATAATTTTGTTTTTCTATTTTCCTATAAGTTTATTTCAAGGTTATATTGTGACAACAAGTTTAATCATATCCTCATTTTGGGTCATTCCTATATTGTAAGAGTATAATTTTATTCTATCCCACAGTTCGTACCATATGTTGAATTTTTTAATTTCCTTGTCCAACTAATAAATATCAAGGTAAGTCCTGTTGTATACCATTATTTACCTCTTCAAGAGGTGACATCCTCTGAGTTGATCATTAGGAATTAATCTACTCATGTTTCAAAAATTACTATGAATATGTAGTGTCTAGGAAATAAATGATCATTATTACAAAAAAATCAATTTGACTCACACCCTAATAAATACCTTTAAACTTATACCTTGTGACTGAATGTTGATTAAAAATGCTAAATTTAAAGCCACACGTAACACTTATGATGATAAAAATACTCAACATACCATTCATATTTTAAAAGTAACATCTTAATTTCCCTTAATCTCACATTGTGTATGTGCATGAGAAACCTATCTTTCATATGTGGTTGTTGTATCATGTGACTTAGAATTTCGAGACCCATGTTATGAGTTCATGGTTTTATAATAAGATGTCAAGTCTTGAATATTGTAATCAATCATGCACGTGCATATGTATAGTTTGTCTCATTTACTACAACTAATATGAAAACAAAGAACATGGGTGAAGAAGAAGAAAAGACACATCATACGGAGGTCTAGGGGATAAGTGCCAAATATCCCTTCCTCATGTGTTGCTAATTCTAATGCACTCCACCTAGGGTTTTTGTACTTTCCTATATTGAATCAAGAATGTATTGGGTCACATGTATTGTATACATAGTAGTCGTGAGGATATATCTGTCGCCTCTAAAGCTTGTCAAATTGTGTCCTAATGATAGTTTGTGTTAGCATTATAAAGCCTTGCTTAATATCTTATAAATCTATACCATATTCTAGTCTCCTTAGAGATTCCCCCAATCAAATTAAAAAATATACCATCTCCATGCGATGACTTGTTGTCATTTTTTCCATGCTTGTGCACGTCCTTCTTAATGTTGGGGATTTTATACCCACGTTTCTTCCTGAGCTTACCAAAAAATACCCCAGAGCATTGACACATCAATCCTCAGATAAGGTCGTGGAAGGTCTCACATCAGATGTAGAGATGATCACAGAGAGCATAACGTCTTGTGACAATGATGAAGGATAAATACACAAAGATGTGTCAGGGTTGGCATTCATGCAATTCATATATGAAAAATTACTAGGACTAATAAGTAAATCAATACACACACATATCCAAATAATACATGGTATATACATAATATATTAGAATTGTTGCATCTTTATTGTCAAATTCATTCCATTAACTAGAGACATACATTAAGTACACTATATATGAAATCCATATAACTTCATATCTTCATTCATATAACTCCTCATAATTAAAACAGATTTCATAATGCGCCTTCTCTCAAGACTTCAAACATATGAAAGAATCATAAGTATATTCAAAATCATTACAATATTACAATAGGATTAGAGAGAGTTTGACACTAAGGACTCAGTGAATCTCTTCTCAAATATTTAGCTAGCCCCATTTTAGGTATCACTACCTCATTTTATAACTTTCTCTACTAGAAGAGCTCTGTCTCTTTTTTCTCTACTACACTCGCTTGACTAACAAAATGACTCATATGCCTGTAGTCCACTTGTCTTTCATGAAATGGGGAAATCTTAACTTCCCTTCCAAGTCATATTTTGTTAGCTCCATAATATTTTGTGTTGTTGGAAGTAATCATTTGAGTGGATTTCCCAATGTTTCTTTTCTTGATATAGGCATGCGTTTTCTTGATTTATGGTGCACATCAAAACTAGGAGAAGCATGCATTCAATAATTTTTTAAGCCTATTATGTGATGTAAAAAATCAATTCAACGTGCACTCCTTGTGATTCTTTGTGCATTACCTTAGGCTCATGAAAAAATTATGAATGAGCACACACAATTGTTTTTGTGCGTGTGCATGAAATTAACTTAAAGCATTGGGTGCCAACAGGCCCCCACCACTATTAGTTGGATCATCCTTGAGCCAACTACTGGACATTTTCAAGGTGGATATCTTGAGTAACAACAAATCATTGTTCTTCAAAAAAAATAGTGATTGTGGTAGGGCATGAGTAAGAGAAATTAATTTATGCAGGATGTAGTTGCAAGCCGACCTAGGTCCTAGAATAAATAAAGCATGTCACCTGATGAAATATAGAGTTGGAGTGAATGAGGTTAGATGCTTGACCAAAAACCTTTGTTTTCATCTGTGGAGGTGAATAAGGGATCTGATTAAATCCCACCATCAAACATTGATCCATGAAGAGAAGTTAGTCTGTAGAAAGAGAGAGTATCATTCTTTGTTTGTATTTTTGTTATGGGAGGACCAAACTGAGATAGTAGCTCCGACTGTTCTAGTATTGGAGGGTTGACGATCCATGGCGATATGTAAGAGTAGGGACAATAGTAGTGAGAGTTGATATATGTGTTTGTATCGGGCTCACTGCTACTGCAGGGGGATCCATGACAATGAGTGGGAGAAGGGATCTTGGCGAGCCATAGAGTAGGGTCCCTTCCTATCAATAAAGGGGATGATGCATGGTGTCTATTCAATGATTTGTGGGATTACAGAACTAGTGAATATCCATGAGTATGAAACATAGTTTAGGGATTTATGGGGTCTTGAGTTGATATTTGATAGGAAGAAGGGGGAAGGACCTCTACCAAGAAGTTGGAAACAAATAGATAATCTACAAGAAAATAGAAATGTATTCTCTTAAGATACTAGGTCGAACTAGAAATAACAGAGTATGGATAATCTACTAAGTCACGCCATGAGTGAGGAGTGGGGAAAATTTGAGAAATTTGAAGGAGTTGGGGGAAATATCCAGGGAATGATGAAGAAAGTCACCGGTGGAGGAAATAGGAAATGGGGCGTGGTGAAATGGGGGGTGGTATTTAAAGAGGGAAAGTGGTGGAGAAGATGATGAAGGAGAGAAATAAATAAATATGGAGGGGATGACTTGGAGAACAAGTAGAAAGTGGCTGTGAAATGTGACTCATGGAGATATGGGTATTCCAAATCTGTTTTATCGGTGACACTTATTGGAGAATGTTTTGGTATAACTGACTTTGTACTTGTGGAATATGTGAAATTCCCAAATGATCTCTTTCTCTTTCAATGAACTAAATCACCAAGAAACTTATCCAAATCTCATGTGAATTGTGTACCAGGATCCTGACCTTTTTATCTATGTCAAAGTAACATCCTGATTTGGAAATATGGAAAATCTACACAAATTCTCAATCGATCAAGTCCACTTGTATGACTAATGTGAATATTTTGTTATCCAAAAGGTAAAATATGTCGACTATGAGATGTGATACCTTTTGTACAACCTACACTAATCCTATTCTACCTTATTCAAAACTTAGACTGGGAGCTAAATGATGACTGACCCCTGCAGGCCATAGTACACATTCAACTTTCTACCATTAATGAGTCCCTTGACTAGTTGTCCTTATAGGATTTCTATCTTGGTAGAAACTGATTCATTGATGTAGAATGGCCAGAAAGGACCCAACCAGTGCATGTGTAGCTTGCCAGGATGGTGTAAATATTTGTTGTCATATAATAATACCAAAGATCTAGGATGGAGAATTTTATGGCGTATGTTACTGTCATTCCATGCCTCTTGTATTTCATTTTCAACCACTTGAATAAAAATAACCATAATTTATTCTTCCTCTAGTTCCATTATCTCAGCTAACCTTTGTTGAAGAGACTGATCATTGATCGTTTGGGTCACTAGGGAGACCCGAAGACAAGGAACAACAAATTCTAGTGGCATGACCGCTTCTTTTCCATAGACCAGTATGAATGGCATGTGCTTTGTCATACTTTTTCATGTTGTTCAATACGCCCATATTATTGTGGGGATGTGTTGATCCTATTCAACACAGTGCACATTAAATTTTTTTGTTAGAGTATGTTCTAAAATTGTATTAAAAGCCTCAACTATAACATGGGCTTGAAGGTGATAAGGGGTTCTCTTATGATAATGGATCATGAACTTCTGAGTGATTTTTTTAATGGTATCATTCAAAAAATGTGACCCTTGGTCACTCATCAACACCCTTATATAGTTGAATCTAATGATGGCATTCTTTGACTAGTGTTACTTCGTCCCACCTCATGAGGTATTCAATCACAGTAATAATGTAGCACATCCCTATGTGATGCAAATAATTATTGATGGGCCCAACAAAATATATTTCCCATTTGTCAAAGGGATCAAGTGCAGACACAGGGAATAAATAAATACGATCTCTTCAGTAGGGATTTCCAATACATTGACATACATCGTAGTGTTGGCAGTAGTCTTTAGAGTCTACAAAGAGAGAGGGCCGAAAAAGCCCTATGTGTAGAACATTACACGTGATGACCTTACCAACATTTTGGCTTCTAGTAATACCTTTGTGTGCCTCATATAGAATGGAGTATCATTCATGTTCCAAAGAACATCGATGTAGGATGCCATATATTCCCAACTTATACAATTTTCCGATAATCAACTGATAATCGATACTATGGGTCACCATTTGTTGACACTATGCTAGAGTATACCTAATGGGATCTTGGATACTTATGAGAAATTCCATAATATTTTCCAATTGATGAGTCACGGCTTCGACCCGAAAGCGTTGGACATTGGGAAGTTCATCATATAGGCTCATAGTAGCTTCCCCAATCTAAATCCGCGACATATGATCTAGTCCAACATTATGTTTCCCAAGATTGATTAGAAAAATGATGTCAAATTCCTGAAAAAGAAACAACCTATGAAATATTCTTCCACCCAATACCAACTTGTTGACCAAATAATTGAGCATGGAGTCATTAGGGAAGAATTTTAAAGTTGACACTAGAAAGTAGTGGTGAAAAATTTATAAGTAATACACCATGGCTAGGCCTTTGCGTTGGGTTGTTGTATAATTATTTTTGGCATCGAAAAACTTGCGACTGGAAAAATAGATCAGATGATCGATGTTGCCTTCCCTTGGCTATGCAAGAATGATGCCTAATGAAATAGAGCAAACATCAATGTGGACATGGAAGAGCTTCAACCAATCAGCAAAAACCAATATGGGTGCAGTAATCAGTTTTTCTTTGAGGTTATCCAACGCTTTTTGGAATTCTAGTGTTAACTCATACTTAGTATTTTTGCACGGTAACATTTCCAATGGAGCCACAATCTTGGAATAATTCAGGATGAACCATTTGTAGTATCTTGTATGACCCAAATTTTCATGCATTTCTCGAACTAAAGTGGGGGGCACCATATAAATATGGTGGAAATCTTAGTTGGATCCATGAGAAATCCATTCTTACATACAACATGGCCCAATAGTATGCCAAAATGTGTACAGAAAATGCATTTCTTCAAATTCAAAGATATCTCTAGATGGAAACATCAATCCAACATTAATCAAAGAGATTTTATGTGTTCTTTTAACAAACTAAACATGGTACAATCATCCAATAATATCTCAAGGAACTTGTGGATGAATTCCTTGTAGGCTACGACCACTATCTAGGAAAATACTGCATTGGAATTTTTCAAGACAAAGGGCATAACTATGAATGAAAATGACCCCCATTCATTCGTAAAGGTGCCTTTGGCCCGATCTTCCTTTACGATATGAACTTGATGATATCTTGAGAAGCCATTTGTGAAAGATTGTGCTTCATAGATGCCAACATTTTCTAGCACCTCAACTATGAATGGTTTCAAGAAAGGGTCATGGACATAGGATGCGTTGAGACTCCTCAAATCAAGACAGATTTGAATATCCTTGGTCTTCATGGGTTTCATGACCATATGACTAATGCATTTAGACTCCTCTATAGGGATAATAATCCCTCCCTCCAACATTCGATTTAATTTTGTGAGCACCTTTTCCTTATACTTGGTATTTAATCTATAAGGCCTTAATGTAACCTATTTGGAATATAGTTTGAGTTGAATCTTCACGGCTCCAAAGGATTCTACAACACCTTTCATATTAGAAATGTTGTGAGGAAATAAGTGCTCATGTTCCCTGAGGAGATCAACAACCTGAGTGATTGTCTCCTTGTCCTAATAATATCCAATGATGGCCATCTTGGGTGCTTCTTTAGTGCCAATGTTGTGTTTATTGGTTTTGATTGGGCCATTATAGTCGGTTTCAAACATTTCTACATTCCTACCCTTTAGTGCACCCTCTTATTCAAACTCCTTGATATGGATGTCGTGGGGGTCATCATCATCATTATTTTCAACATCAATATTCCAGCATTGTAATTCTTATTTTAGTTTTTTCATTGGCTAATGATACAGGAAAAACACCCTGGGGGAAATGTCCTTTGGATTCCGATGGAAAATTAAATCCTTAATTCAATCAAGCACCTTGATTTGAGACATATCTTCTATTGTGAATATGAAGGTTGAATGAAACTGGTAACTCATATGGGTCAACTCAATTTTTTTCCTCTTGAGTTCCTCCTCGATGTACTATCTTTTATGGACCATGTCCATCGTATGGAAAAAATGATGTACCCATTGGGCATGAGGGATATTTTTAGAGGTCCAATGTCATTCACAAAAAAAAATGTTCTCTTGAGGATCCTCAGTGGCCTTTTATTTATTGGCTAGTTTGAAGTCTACGATAGGCTAGAACTGAATCTTTATGACTTAGATACCTGCACCCAGCTCTTAATATTTGGGTGGGGCTTCAACCACCACTACCTAGGTGCTCTTGAACCACTGCATACATGGCCTAAAGACTTTACTCCATGGGAACATTTTTATCCATCTATATGATAAATGTCTCCACTAGTCATGTCCCATCAAACTCTGAGAAATCAAACAACTTTAACATGATCCATCACATTTCTTTTGTTATCCTCGCACATATTCCAGTGGAGACTTCATAGAGATCATTCTACCACCTATCCATGACAACCTCAGAATATGTTTCATAATACTTGACACTTATCCATCTCAATTGTCCATCTACAGTAGGGTTGATCTAGTTCTCCCTACAACATGTGATCTTATAGATATTTTCAATGATTGAACTCCACACATCCTCATCCATTGGCTCATTACACTTATCACCTTCATATGGATATAGTGTTGTGACCATGTGTAGGGTCTCTATTCTAAAGGATTTCTACCTCTTATTAAATTTCAACACAACATTATTATCAAAGGCCAAGTCAATGCCCATTAATGATGGATACTGATCATATTCATCCATAATCTCTATGACCTCAAAGTCATCCTTTGTTTTTACTCCTTCTATGTTCACTTTGACCTACTCTAGTCAGTCGATTGGATAGATTTTTTATGGATTGAATAACCACAAATGGATGGGAAACTAGACCAACTTCATTTTTCCCACAACCACCCAAGATTCATTGGAAAAATATTCACATCAGAACCTAGATCCAACATGATCCATCCATGTCATAGCCACCAACCTCCGTTGCCATCTCAAATTATCATCTAGTGCACTTTTTTTTGCTGAACTAACACACATGTCTTTCTAGCAGCCAATTTTATATGGTTGTTTCCGCTCCTTGTTCCTTCATCCAAGTATGTAACATCTGAGTCAACTTGCATCTTATGGATCATTCAATAGTCGCAAACAATAGTGCAAGAAAGAACTTACTTGGTATTCAGATTCTTCCTTGTGTTCCAAGTCATGTAAGAATTATGTGTGTGTTGCGCATTGCAATTCCCCTTGTTGTTTTTCTTCATATGCTTCCTACTCAGCATGTCACAACTTAGTCTGTATGCAATATTCTTCTATTTACCTTTTCATCACGCACTGTATTTCTTCATGCATGTGAGCCTCTTGTTTGATTATTAAGCGGGGACATGAATCCATAATAGAGAAATCTAATCCTTTTTAACCATAAAATAAAAGTGTTATATCAATGTATAATTATCATCCAATAGATGCAGAGTAAATAAACAATGAACAAATGAGCAAATCATACACATACACAGTACACCTGTGTTTTTACGTGGAATCCCTAAGACGGAGAAAACCACGTAATGTTTTTTCTTATATGTCTTTAAGAATTACATTCATTGGAAACACCAACTTCATTTTTTTTCCAGCTGCAACTGGAAGGAGGCTCCAACCCGCTATTTTACTAGGCTACAACCTGAAGGACGCTCCAACTCCCTAATTCTCTGGCTACAACCATAATAAGGCTACAACCCCCTAGTTTCTCACACTACAGCCTGAGGGAAGCTCGAACTCCCTAATTCTATGGCTACAACAATAAGGAGGCTACAACCCCCTATGTTCTCCGGCTACAACTAGAAGGTGGCTACGACCACCTATCCTTTCCCCATCCAATTGCCCTAATGTAGAAGTATAATGATGGAACCACTGTCACACTATCCCTGTGAGATATACTATTCTAAACATGTACCAATCAACATGTAATCAACCTGTAACAACCTATACCAATAACATGTTCCAACATGTACCATACATCAACCTGCACCTCAAACTGTACCATAAACAAATGCATCAACCATGCACCAAACCTGTATAAATAACCTGTCACAATAACCTGTCCAAACATCATGTAATCAACCTGTACCATAAACAAGTGCATCAACCATGCAACTACCTATACCTCAACCTATGCCATAAACGAATGCATCAACCATGCACCAAATATGTACCAATCATGCATCAAATACACATAAACTATGACTCATCAAGATGTATCAACATCATCAACTATACACCTCATGCATGTGCCAACTCATCAACTACTTGTCTCAACCATGTACTGAAAATGTACCTCAACCAAAATACCTCATCAATTTCATCATCCAAATATGATTTGTAACTCTTTAGTAGAATTGGTATATATGATCACATACCTACAAACCTTCCTTAACTTTAACAACAAGAGACTAGCATTTTCATCAAACTTTACTTTAGTCTCACATGACTAATTTTGGATTAGTCAACAACCCTAACTTGCAATAATCATAACTATGTACCTATAATGAGTAAAGATTTGAAAATAATACACAATGTTCTTTAGTTATTTTTATGCAATTCCTTGAGGTTTCACTACTTGAAACCTCTCAGAAAATGAGTTATAGAAAAAATGGCATACCATGTTGAATTCTGGCTTATTCTAGAGATTGAGCATCTAGAGCATACCCCACACAAAATATTTATTATATGGATATGAAAATGGTACAAAGAATAATACATACTGTACTCTAACCAATACATTTTCTCTTACTGAATTTTGATCTATTATGAAGAAGTTATGATGATTTTACTTGAAACACTTGTTTTAGACTAGTTTCAGGACTAGCCACAAACCCTATCTTCCACGGAGTTTAACTCCAAAAATACAACGACCCAGAAGCTGAAAATTTTATCACAGCTACTTGGATATGTTTCCTCAACCGCCTCCAAATTTCACAGTCTGAATCATTCTATAATTTTTTCTTGTGTGAAAATGGTGAGATGACATGTAAATAACATACCTTAGAAAGCATCATTAAAAGAATTTATCCTCGCTTAAATTTTGGCCTTCTTTACTTCACCTTCCCTATGAAATTCAGCTTAGATATCCTTTGGTTACCTTAGTCACTTGTAGATATTCAATATTCTCAAGTGTTATTAAAATGAGAGAGCCTTGCTTCTTATTTATACTTTCATGTAGCTTCCTCAATGGGTTACCTTCTAACCATCTTAACCCACTTTCCTTATTTTAGGGATAACCCACTTCTAACCACTTGTCCACTTATTATTTTCTCCATTAACTTTATTATTTAAATACTTTATTTTGTATCCACTTTGACTTATATTACACTCATCACTTCACTTTATTATTTAAATTATGTTCTAACCATCTTAACCCACTTTCCTAATTTTAGGGCTAACCCACTTCTAACCACTTGTCCACTTAGTAATTTCTCCATTAAATTAATTATTTAAATAATTTGTTGTGTATCCACTTTGACTTATAGTACACTCATCACTTCACTTTATTATTTAAATAATTTCTTCTTTGCATCCACTTTGACTACTTTGATGTTTTGGGGCTTCTAGATGACTCATGAGGGTTCTCCAACTTCGCATGGCCATAACTCTCTAACCGTGAGGAGTTATGTGACATTCTACATACCACCAGAAATGGAATGGTGTGTATTATCCATATAGAATAGTATTACCTAGAAATATATCAAAACTCATGCTATTATTCATCAAACAAACTTGGTTCCCTTACCCAAACCTTTGCGCTACCAGAATTTCTTCAAGGGTTGACATCAATGACAACCAACCTAAATAATAAACAATCTCCCCATTTGACATTGATGGAAACACTTTGATGCAATACTAAAGTTATATCACTCATGCTCTCCCTGTGACCATTGATCCCCCTGGAACCATGCCTCTGTTCTCTTTCTCCAATCACTTACCTTGCATCTGATAAATCTCCCCCTCTTTTTCATCAACAGAAAAGGCATCTTTCCATCCGGGGTTTCTCCCCTGAATGAACTCTTCTTGAAACTAGTCTCCCAACCAAAACTGTCTTATTTATGGTGCTTCCTCATGTAAATATAATACATATAAGATAATTATTCATTATTGGAGTAGAAATTATTGTGAGTCTCTAGAAAAGATACTCAAAGGCTTCCCTTGGAATTGATTTTGTAAATATGTCTACCACTAGTTCTTTTGTGCCCACATATTCAAATCTAGTGTTCTTCTCTGAAACATGTTCCTACAAAAAGTGATACTTTATTGGAATGTGCTTCATCTTGGAGTGCATCATTGGGTTCTTTGAGATATTGATGGTGCTTGTATTATCACAATAGATTGGAATGGGCTCACCATACTCAAACTGTATATCTGTCAAAGTTTATTTCATCCATAGAACCTGAGTACAACATCCTGTTGCTGCAATATACTCTGCTTCAATTGTAGATAAAGATATTAATGATTGTTTCTTTCTTATCCAAGATACTAAACACTCACCCAAGTAGAATGTTGCTCCAATGGCGCTTCATCGGTCATCAAAGAAACCTTCCTAATCTGCATCTGTGTAGGCAATAAGTGATAGATCCTTTCTTTTTCGATACCATAATCCAAAGTTTTATGTTCCTTTGAGATATATGAAAATTGTCTTCACTGCTAATACATATGATTCCTTTAGTGCTTCTTGAAATCATGCCACCTTTCCAACTGCCTGCATTACATCTGGTTTAGATGTTGTCACATATAGTAAGTACCAATTAGTACAATAAAAACAATGATCATAAAAGAAATTTGCATACCTGGGAGTGAATGATCTTCTTTGTGGTGTAGTCCTTATGAATTTATGCCTTAACTGATCATGATCATGATTGAAGATTCTTTGTGGCTTGAACATGGATGGTCTTCTTGAAGATGTATCTTCAATAGTTTTCTTAGATTTTGGTTGACCATGATTCCTTCCTTTGTGTACTTCTTCATAACTCTTTCTATTTTCTTTATTCTTCTTTTCTAGCAGCCTAGAGTGTTTCTCTTCATTCTCTATAACTAATGTGGATGTTTCTGTCTCTTCAACATTCTTGTTGAGCTTGATGATTTTACTTCTCAATGTGACAACTTCTTCAAGCTTCTCAACCTCTTCGTCTTTCTTCATTATCTGAGACTTCATGACTTATTTTGTTCTTTTGACTTCTTCAAGCTTAATTTTTAATGTGATTATTTCTTCTTCAAGTCCTTTCTCTTCTTGACCAAACTCTTCCTCAAGTTGGTTTAGATCATTAGTTATTTCCTTAAAATGATTTGCCAATATCTTCTCTCTCATTTTTTCTTCTTCCTTCTGTGCTATTATGTTGTCTTCCAAATACTACTTTTGATATTCAATATTTTCTTCAATTTTTTTGGCTTCTTATAGCTGAGTTCTTAAGTTCCCGATGACATGTTGGGCTTCTTCAAAAATGTGAACACTTTCCTTTTGTTTCATCAATTCTTTCTTGAGTGAGTTGTTTTCTTCTCTTAGTTCATCTAAAGAACTAATAAATTATGCTTCATAATTGTCTTCCTTTTCAATTAGTTTCTTCGTCTCATTTCCTTCATGGCATTCTATTTCAAGATGTCCATGTTTTTCACAATTAAAGAAAAAAAACATACCTCTAGTGATTATATACTCTTCATATTCTGAATCTGTTTGACATGGTGAACATAATTCTTCTTCATCTATATCTGCATCTTCTTTGGAATTTTCTGAATATGTGATGGGTGAAGAATATATGCCATGTAACCTATCCCAAAGTTCTTTGACTGATGAACATTTACCAACCTTTTCTCTTTCTAGATTAGGTAATCCTTCCTAGATGAAATCCATTGTTATTTTGTTCTTCTTCTTCAATTCCTTCTTGGCTGCCTTCTCTCACCCTTTTTCAACTATCATATCCTGTAACGACTGATAGCCAAATATAATACCCCTATGCTTGTAAAAATACTTTCTTCCTTCCACTCCACATCTCATACTTTAAACCATTCTGACCATTGAACAATGGTACTCCATTCTCAGAAAAATCAATGATCTCCTTCCAATGGTTAAACTATTTGCTAAAGGAACCTGCTCTGATACAAATTGTTGGATTAATGAGAGGGGGGTAAATTATTAATAAAGAAGTATAATACTTTTTAACCATAAAATTAAAGTGTTATATCAATGTAGCATTATCATCCAATAGTTTCAGAGTAAATAAACAATGAACAAATGAGAAATCATACACATACACAATACACCAGTGTTTTTACATGGAAATCCAAAGTGCGAGAAAAACACATAATTTTTTTCTTATATGTATTTAAGAGTTACATTCATTGGAAGCACCAAATTCTTTTGTTTTCCATCTGCAACTAGAAGGAGGCTCCGACCCCCTAGTTTTTCAGGCTACAACCTGAAGGAAGCTCCAACTCCCCAATTCTCTAGATATAATGGGAAGGAGGATACAACCCCGTAGTTTCTCAGGCTACAAACTAACGGAAGCTCCAACTCCCAAATTCTCTAGCTAAAACCAGAAAGAGGATACAAACCCCTATTTTCTCTAGATACAACCTAAAGGTGGCTACAACCACTTCTCCTTTCCTCATCCAACCGCCCTGAAATAGAAGTAGAATGATGGAACCATTGTCACACTATCACTATGAGATATATTGTTGTAAACTTGTACCAATCAACCTGTCATCAACCTGTAACAACCTATACCAATAAACTACACCAACATGTATCATACATCAACCTATACCTCAACCTGTACCATAAACAAGTGCATCAACCATGCACCAACCTGTACCTCAACCTATACCATCAATGAGTGCATAAATCATGGACCAAATATGTATAAATCATTCATCAAATACACATAAAATATGACTCATCAGGATGTACCAACATCATCAACTATACACCTCATGTATGTGCCAACTCATCAATTACTTGTCTCAACCATGTACCCAACATGTACCTTAACCGAAATTCCTCATAAATTTCATCATCCAAATATGATTTGTAAGTGTGTAATAGACCTGGTGTATATGATCACATACCTACAAAATTTAACTTTAACAACAAGAGACTAGCATTTTCATCAAACTTTACTTTAGTCTCACATGACTAATTTTGGATTAGTCAACAACCCTAAATTGAAATAATCATAACTATGTACCTGTAATGAATAAAGATATGAAAATGATACATAATGTTCTTTGGTGTCTTCTATCAAATTCCTCCAAGTTTTATTACTTGGAACCTCTCAAAAAAAGATTTATAGCAAAAATGACATACCTTGTTGAATTCTGGCTTATTCTATAGATCGAACTTGTAGAGCGTGCCTCACACATAATATTTATTGTATGGATCTGAAAATGGTACAAAGCATACTAAAGACTGTAATATAACCAATACATTTGTTCTTACTGAATTTGGATCGGTTATGAAGAATTTATGACATTTTTACCATAAACGCTTGTTTTAGACTAGTTTCAGGACTAGCCACAAAGCCATCTTCCACGAAGTGTAACTCGAAAAATACAACGACCCACAAGATGAAATTTTTATCACAGCTACTTGGATATGTTTCCTCAACTTCCTCCCAATTTCATAGTCTGAATCATTCTATAAAAAACGTTATTGGGAAAATGGTGAGATGGTCATTAAATAAGATACCTTAGAAAGCATCATCAAAATAACTTATCCTCCCTTGAATTTTGGCCTTCTTTACTTCACCTTCCCTCTGAAATTTGGCTTAGATATCCTTCAGTTACCTTGGTCACTTGTAGATATTAAATATGCTCAAGTGTGATTAAAATGAGAGAACCTTGCCTCTTATTTATACTTTCATGTAGCTTCCTCGAAGGGTTACCTTCTAACCATCTTAACCCGCTTTCCTTATTTTAGGACTAACTCACTTCTAACCATTTGTCCACTTACTAATTTATCCATTAAATTTATTATTTAAATTATTTATTTTTTATCTACTTTGACTTATAGTACACTCATCACTTAACTTTATTATTTAAATTACCTTCTAACCATCTTAACCCACTTTCCTTATTTTAGGGCTAACCCACTTCTAACCACTTGTCCACTTAGTAATTTATCCAGTAACTTTATTATTTAAATAATTACTTTTGTATCCAATTTGACTAATAGTACACTCATCACTTCACTTTATTATTTAAATAATTTCTTCTTTGCAACCATTTTGACTACTTTGACATTTTGGGGCTTCTAGATGACTCATGAGGGTTCTCCAACTTAACATAGCCATAACTCTCTAACCGTGATGAGTTATTTGACATTCCACATACCACTGGAAATGGAATGACATGTACTATTCATATAGAATAGTCCTACCTATAGATATATCAAAACTCATGTCCTTATTCATCAAACAAACTTGGGTCCATAACCAAAACCTTTGTGCTACCGAAATTTGCTACCAGAATTTCTTCAAGGGTTGACATCAATGAAAACCAACCCAAATAACCAAAACCTCCTCCAATGAATTTTACTTCATGCATTATAATTACTAATGAATACAAGCTTCTTCCACTGACCTCTACCTTGCACATTATACCTCTTCATGGATCTATCTTCTTCCAGCAACCTTTATGTCACCCTCTATACTTCTTTTCATATCTGATCCTCCTCAAGTGACCTTTGAGTCACACATTACAACTCCTCGCATTCTATTTATTCTTCTAGTGCTCTCTACACATTACACAAGAACTGCTTTTGTTGGGTAGCATCAACCCTTGGAGGGGGATGAGGTTCCTTCCTTATCTTTCCATCCATCTTGTGACTTGATCCTTCACCATGCTTAAATCCTACTCATGTCTTCACTCCTCCTCGTGTTACTACCCAGAAATTAGCCTCCTCATTCTTCTTCTTATTCTTGTGCGGATCTGCATGCACCATGTTGCAATTGATATTTTTGTCTTCCCACTTTTTAACAAAGTTGGGATAGTCTTCGACGACATCCTCAAAACTATAGAAGTATGTGCAAAGAACACACTATTTGGTACAAAACCTTGATACATGACCAAGCTCTCCACAATTAAAACATGTGGGAGTTCTACCTCCTCTTCCATATCCTCAGTTGAAACTGCACCCATACCAACCTTGAGGACCTCCTTTGTATCCACCTCTTTATTCTCCGTCGGGCTCACCACCCTTATTCTCTTCCTGTACCTAGAATACATCGAGGGTTGCTATCTTTCATCAAATGGAGTGAGAATTAGTTATTGGCATCATGCCCGACAAATTTACAGAACTCGCAGAATGGAGTATGGGTTGTTGTTTGGTACTTCTACAAAGTTGGGAAGTGGGATGGCACATGGCCCCACTACATACATACCTCACACCATTCCATATACCAATATTGAAATGGACTGGGTGATCCCATTTCCACATAATTTGGGAGGAAAGAGAATTCATCTCTTTGACTCCTTTTAGAGAGACATGTGTTACACCATATGCGATCATGAATGACCTTCATCTTAGCCATATATTGCAATTGCATCGTTGTTTTGGCCAAATGTGACTACACCTACACCAAATATGTTGATGTCTCTGCCCTTCCCGATGTAGCTTCCAGGTGCATTGCAACTTTGACCACCTCTTCTTGAGTTGTCACCTTTTGTTGGGTGAGTGGAACTTGGATATGTGGAATTAACCCCTCAACAAACCATTCCTTGTGTTTCACATCCTATATTTGGAATTTCATCCTATCCAATAAAATTTTCAACCATTGGTCATAATCCCATATGGTCTCTCTTTCCTTTTACTTGATATATTTTATCTTTGTGACACATTGGAATTGTAACTTAGGTTTATGGAACTTCCTAAGAAAATCCTTCTTAATATCGGTCAAAGACGTCATTTTTCCTCCTGTTGCCGTAGCCTTGTACTTCATATACCACGTCAAGGCTCTGTCCCTGAATGTGGTCTCTAGATGTATGATTTTGGATACTTCATCTATAATTCTCTTCACAAACCAGATTGCTTCACATGTAAACCAAAGTTGTTATGCATCATCCTTACCCATTCTGTGGAACATGGGTATCCTCATGGTACTATCCTAATTTTCCATCCTCAAAATTGAGTTTGAATTATCAACACCAACACCTATCGGGGTAAAGTAGTGTTGAATTCACCTTCTTCCTTACTTTCTTTTTAGTTATATATTTGTCTCTCTCTTCTAATCCAATTGCTTCACAATATGTTGCATTTTCTTCTTGATTAAAAATGTGTATGGAGGGTGGCACAAAGGGGGGAAAATTCCATATTCTTTTGAAATTTATCATGCAGTGACCCAGATAGTTTCCTACTTGGAGCCACACAATATCATATATTATTTTCAATTCCTATACCCCACCACTAGGGGATCCTCCATATTACTCCTCTTTCGGCACACTAACAAGTTTCTCTCTACCTTCGTGTCCTATTTGTGCACCACAAATCTGTGATTTCTCTTCAACTCCTATGTACACACTACCACTTTATGGATTATCTTCCTCTCCTTCCAACACACTAGTGATATTCATGCCATATTTTCCTCTTATCGGAAAACCACTACTCTGTGCTTCATATTCATATAAGGTTGTGGCACTCCGCAATAGCCAAGGGGTGAAATTTATTCACCTAGGCCCTTACTAGTATAACTCTTGGTATTTCTACTATACACCCTATCCTCTATGTCATACCTCTTTGTAACCCTATCCTCATATGTGCTCCACTATGGCACAACATACTTTTCCGCACTACCACCTGGTGTGGTTTATTTCTCTTCATCCTAGGCCCAACCCCTCGTCTCACACCCATGGATAACTCTTTTCCACCTCTCCTCTCTACTTCTCTCCTTATATAAGATCTTCTTCCATACCTCTTGACTCTTTTTCTCCTATGCTCGTTTGGGTCCATTCCATTCCTCACCTCATCTCAAAAATTTATAGATCCTTCTCAATGGATCCATTTTCTCTTTGAATTTCCCTT
>ML793488.1:115623-129040 GCA_009831015.1 Picea engelmannii | reverse complement strand
TATCTCTTTCTCCATGAATAACATTTTTATCCAAAGTGGGATCTCTTGTAACATCCTCTTTCTCAAACCTTTCCCAAAATTTCTCTCAGCCTCACTGAAAGAGTCAGTGTATTCCATGGTGAATTCAAAATTGTATCCTTATTTTACTTGAGCAAACCAAAATTCGATAGCTCAAGTCCACTTCTTTTCCAACAATTTCAATATTTCAATCTTGCCTTGATCCCAAACCACTAATTCGAAAGGCCACACATTAGAATTGATAGAAGTTTTCTTTTTTGACCATTCAAACAATAAACAAGGAAATTCAAGAAAGAAAATCTCATGCATATCCGTATAAATATAGTCATCTTTCCATTTCTTCACAATCACTTTCATCCCTTGAATTTCTCATGGGGAAAACTCATGCTCTTTCATAGTCACCCAATATTGAATCTCCTCTCGAGATGGGTGCCACCTCATCTCTTTCCATCATTATTCCTGACAAGAATTTTAGGTCCCAACAATATAACCATTTGTTGGCATTTTGTTTCATGCTTGTGTGCATCCTTCCTAACGTTGGGGATTTTATACCCAAGCTTCATCCAAAGATGACAAAAAAAAACCCCAAATCATTTGCATATAAATCCTTGGCCAAGGCTGAGGAAGGTCTCACCCAAGATGCAGAGAGGATCAAAGAGACCTTAAGGTCTTGTGACAGGGATGAAGTCTAAATACAAAAATATCCATTGGGGATAGTATTCATGTGATTCATATTTGAAAAATCACTATGACTAAGAAGTAAAACAATACAAACACATAAACAAATAGTACACAGTAGACAAATAATAGATCAGAATTGTCACATCTTTATTACTAGATTCATTTCATTACCCAGAGACATACATTAAGTATACTGTATATGAAAACCATGGAGCTTCATATCTTCATTTATATAACTCCTCAGAAATACAACACATTGTGAAATGTGCCTTCTCTTGAGACATTAGACATATGAAAGACTCAAAAGTTTACTCAAAAGAATTAAAATATCATAATAGGATCAGAGCGAGATCGACACTAAGGACTTTATGAATCTCTTCTAAAATATGTAGCTACCCTATTTCAGGTATCATTGATTCCTTTTATAGTTTTCTCTACTCAAGAGATCTATCTCTTTCTTCTCTACTCCACTTGCTTGACTGAAAAAAATGCCTCGTACACTTATAGCATATACTTGCATTCCATGTAGCCTTCAAGAATTGGGGAAATATTAATCTCCCTACTAGATCATCTTTTGTCAGCTCCAAAATTCCTTCTTTTGCTTCCAATAATCATTCGATAGGATTTCATGATGATTCTTTTCTTGATTTCGGTGTGTCTTCTTGATTTCCTATGCACATCAAAACTGGGACCGATGTGAATTCAATAATATTTTAGGATTGTTACGTGATGTCAAAAATTGGTCCAATGTGCACTCTTTTTCATTCCTTGTGCATTACCTTAGGCATGGGTAAAAATTTGGAATGAGTGCACACAACTTCATTTCTGTACACACATGCAATTAACCCAAAACATTGGGAGCTAACACGACTTTGCAATTTCTCTTAGATTCCAAGTGTTATGGCATCAATTTCTACCACATATGCATTGATGACTTATTTGTCCTTTCCCTATCCTACTTGTAGACATGAATCCCCATTACCTCCTCTAGATTCTTCAAAAATAAATATTTTTTGACATATACATGCCCTAACAACTATGCAATGTGTGTATACAAATGTTTCTCCACTGGAAGTTGTGTACACCTCATTTTTTCTCTAAAAAAATAGTCTTTTATATTTTTGGGTGGGGTACTTCATGGGTTTACCAGGTTCCTAACCCTTTTTTCCTCATACATAACTAATTGTAACTATTCCAACCACTTGGAGATGTTATAAATTGAGCCTAAGGCATGTAGAGAAGAGATCATACTTGAAGCAAAATTATGTTGGAAAATTTTGAACTTGTCTGCAAGCCCTTATTTCCCTAATGTTGATTCATATCCTTAGACCTATAAACCCATGTTTCCAAACTTTTCCATCCTTCATATACGTGACCAATAATTTTCCCTTTGTCCTCTTTGGGTCCGCATAAGCATCGAAGTCGTAGGTGAAACTTATAGTTAATGGCCTAGGTGGAGGGACTTGAAATATGGACTCAAAGAAGTTTCGTAGAAGTTGCATGTGATAACTACCTATATTATGGTTTGAAGCAATAAAGATACCTCTTTCCAATGAAATACTTATGTTTTAATATATAACAATCATGTTTAAATATATTATTTCTTAGAACACTAATTGTTGCAATTATCTTTGTTTTCGATCATTTTCATAAAAGCTAGTTACTGTATAACTTTTATCCTTTGTATTTTTATACTTGAGTGTTTTGTAGGTTGTCAAAGGAACAATTTGGAATGAGAAATAAAGTTTTTCAACCATGGGATATTCATCGGATGTAGGTATGTCTCTTTTTCCTTACTACTAGTAGATAATTAATTGATCAAGTTAGTTACAAATCTTTTATTGCATTTTTGGGATTTGGTTTGATCTTTAAGTGGTCAGTGCTCTATTGTGGCTTTAACCCATAGACATATGGGGTTTCCCCATAACATAATTGGTGACCATATTGGGTATTTATCTCTTTTCTGGGTTACTTTAAGTGTTTTCTTTTGTTTCTAATGTTTTCTAGATTTTTTCCATTATTTACTCAATAGTTTAAACCTTTTGAGTCTTGTTTATACCTTGTCAAGCCTTATGGATTTCACTTTCAATATTTTTCTGGAATTTTTAGGGTCCTATACATTATTTATTGTGCATAAAATCATGCACATATGCGCTTTTAATTTGAGACAATCATGTACATATGCTTTTTTCCTTATATACAATCATGTACATCTCCCGAATAATAGTTTTCTTACTCTTATAAGTCTTTCTAGGGTTTTTGGTTTGTTTTCTTAGGATCTTTCCTAGGTCCTATGACTATGTATGACCTATTATTAGTTACAAGAATCATATAAGTTAGATTCTTTTACAAATTAAAGAAAAAAGAAATTAGTTTCTTTAGTTCTGTGCTTCAAGCTTGTTTGAGTAGTCTAAAGGTTTGTTTCTTGGATTTTTTTGTCTGGAGTTATTTTTTAAACCCTCCTTACAATATGAATAAGTTTTCTCTATTTATCTTTTTCTATCATATTTACTTACTTGTTTTTCATTGAAAAATAAAATTACTCTTGTTTTCCATTTTCCATTTTTCTTTAAAAAACAAGAAAACAAAATAAATAGTTTTCTTTGTTCTTTTTATTTCATCCTTTACCCTTTTTGTCATTGAAAAGAAAAATATATTTCTGAGAATATATTTCTTCTCTTGCATATTGATTTCAAAATATTACTTCTATTCTTGAAAGCTTTGAATTTCGTAAGTTTTTGGTCATAGTCTCATTGAAAAGGATGATTTTAGTTCTGCTTATTTTTTAATATTTTCATTGCATTCAAATAAAAATTTCATTGATTTTTGAATTCTATCTAAAGTGAAAACTCTCATTACTTGCATTACATTGAAAATTTAAAGAGTTTTCATTTTGAAGCATTCCTTAAAATGTTTTTTCTATTGAAGAATAATCTTGTTTTTCTTAATAACAATGTTCTTAAGTGCTTCATTTTATATTCAGTCTAAAAACATCACTAAGTTTCATGTCCGTAAATATTTGAGTAAAAAACACCTTTAAAATTAATGCATAATTTAAAAGAAACTACACTTTTGTTTGTAGGGTAAACAAACTAGTCCAAGTTTAGGGCGTTGGATTATAACCAAAGAGGAAACTCTCCAAGGCCATCAAACAAATATAGGATTATGAGTTAGGGAGGGAAAAATCCAATTTTTGTATAGGTGTGACTAGAAAACTCCTCTAACATAGGAGGCAAGCATGAAGTCGTGTAAGGAAGAGTCGAGGAGATAACCTCTCCAATAATTGACCAAGATTAGTGGAGATATTTTATATGGGGGTTTCACTAGTTCCATTATCTCCCTAAGAGGAGGCTCTTTCAAAGATTTGATATTTTCTACCCTTCCCATATGTTTGATCCTTATTATCCACTGTACCCCTGAATTTCAACTACGATTTGGTGTCCATAATTGTTTTTCCTAGGTATCTTAGAGGTAATTGTGGGGGGTTTCCCATGGTGCCTAATGTTAGAAAAATAGGACTGCAGAGCAATAAAATAAAACAAATGCGGAAATAAAACACAGAAGATACACAATACAAGAGAGACACAGATTTACGTGGTTCACCCAGTGTGGGCTACATCCACCATAGAAATTTCCAGGTCCTTTCTTTATTATTATCCAACAAAATGAAGGGATACAACCTACAGCAAAACCCGATGTAACTTACTCTTCTTTCTCTCACAGTCTCCTCTCTCAGAATACAATACTTGTCAACCTCCATAGCCACAATAAATTTCCCTCATAAAAGAGCGTTACCTTCTAGGGAAAAAAACCCTAACATAATCTCTATCGTTAGATCTGCAACCTTATAATGAATGGTCCAGATTTACAATGAAATTACAATATACTTTTACAAGGCAATTTTTGCTTTGGGGGCTTCGCCCCCGAACCCCCATCGGGGGACACTGCCCCTGAACCCCCGCTGGGGGCCCACTTGCCCCCAGATCCCCCAGCCAAGGGGATAGCCCCCCTGAACCCCACAGAGGGGGTACCCCCTCTGCACTCCCCCACATGGAAGAGTGTACATACTTCTGGGGTGTAAATACTTCATGGGGTATAAACACGGCTAAAATTAAAAGACCTCTAAATCAGGAAGATAATCAGGCTCCACAACCAACAATCTCCCACTTGGAGACTAATCTCAACAACTCCACCACTGCTATATATGATGGACTCTAAACCTTCTTGGACTTGGCAAATTTCTCATCTTCATATTCATTCTTGAAGACCAACTCAAACTGAGCAAGAACTCAGTTTCTCCCTGGTTACTCCCTTTGTTAACATGTCTACAGGATTCTGGCTAGTGTGTATCTTTTCCAGCTTCAATTTTCCATCTTCCAAGGCGGATCGTATGAATTGGTACCTCAACTGTATATTCTTAGTCTTCGAATGGAAGGTTGATTTCTTTGCAAGGTGAATGGCACTCTGACTGTCACAGTACAACCTATTGTTCTCCTGCTTCTTTCCCAATTCCCCCATAAACCTTTGTAACCAAATCATCTCTTTACTAGCCTCTGTAGCAACAACATACTCTGCCTCTGTTATTGAAAGTGCAACTGCCTTTTGCAGTTTCAAAATCCAACTTACTATTGTTCCACCTATAGTAAAAACATACCCTGTGGTGCTCCTCCTGCTGTCTTTATCACCTGTCATATCTGAATCAATATATCCCTGTAGAAAAGTGTCTAAACCTCCAAAACACAATGCATGTGTAGTAGTACCTCTAAAATACCTGAGAATCCACTTTACTGCCTCCCAATGTTCTTTACCTGGATTGTTCATATACCTTCTCACAACTCCCACTGCATGTGCAATATCTGGTCTTGTGAAAACCATTGCATACATCAAGCTGCCAACTGTTTATGAATATGGGACCCTGGACATGTATTCTATCTCCTCCTGTGTCTTGGGACACATTTCCTTAGTTAATTTGAAATGGCTGGCCAAAGGTGTACTAACTGGTTTTTCATTCTACATTCTAAACCTCTCCAACACCTTCTCTGTGTACTCACCCTAAGTAAATGTCAGTTTGTGATTTTCCCTGTCTCTTGTTATTCTTATACCAAGGATTTTCTTTGTAGCACCCAAATCCTTCATCGCAAATGAATTGGATAATTTCTTCTTGAGCACATTTATATCCTGCATGTTATACCCTCCAACAAGCATGTCATCTACATACAATAACAAGATAATAAAGCTTCCATTTTCTACATCTTTTTAAAATAAACATAGTGATTAGAATAACATCTACTATAACCTTGTTCTGTCATAAACCTGTCAAACTTCAAATACCACTGCCTTGGAGATTGTGTTAGGCCATATAATCTCTTCTTCAACCTGCATGCCAAATTCTCCTTCCCTTTGACTTCATACCCCTGTGGCTGCTGCATATAAATCTCTTCCTCCAAATCCCCATGGAGAAAAGTTGTTTTTGCATCTAACTGTTAGAGAAGATTTCTACTGCCACAAGACTTAAAATAGTCCTAATTGAAGTCATTTTAACAATACGAGAAAATATTTCATCAAAATCTATACCTTTCTTTTGTGCAAACCCCTTTACAACAAGTCTAGCCTTGTACCTCCTTTCTCCTCCATCTTCTTCCTTCAACTTGTAAACTCATTTATTCTGCAATGCTCTTTTTCCTGTAGGCAACTGAACCAAGTCCCAAGTCTGGTTATTTTCTAAGGAATCCATTTCCTCTTTCATGCCTTGCTCCCACTTCTTTTTGGTGTCTACCTACATTACCTCTTCATAACATTCTGGTTAACCAGAATCAGTCAACAGTAAATAATATAATGAAGGAGAGTATCGTTCAGGGGGTATACTTAACCTGGTAGATCTTCTAACAACACTTGCAGGTGTTTGAGGTACCTGCTACTCCTGCTATTGTACATTTTGATTTTCAGGTTCCTTTGGAATTTCTTTTTCAGTGATCTCATCAAGCACTGTGTATTCTTGTTTTTTTGTTTCCTATTTCTTTCCCTGCAACTGATCTTTGTACATGACCTTTTCATTGAATATGACATCTCTACTCCTAATGATTTTGTTATTTTCATAATCCCATAAGCAATAACTAAAAATCATTAACACCATATCAAATAAAGGTACACTTCTTAGATTTTGCCTCAATATTTGTTCTATTTTCTTTATCAATATGGACAAATGCTTCACAACCGAAAGTTTTCAAAAAAGAATAGTTTACCTTTTTTCCTGTCCATTCCTCCTCTGGAATTATACCATCCAAAGAGCTTGAAGGTTCTCTAATTGAATGTCCTTTGTTTATTAATTAAACATTAGTATCTAAATCATCTTCCCAAAACTATAAGGGCAAACTAGCATGCAATCTCATACTCCTTGCACGCTCCATGATTGTCCTATTCATCCTTTCTGACACACCATTTTCTTGTGGTGTTCGTGTAACTGTCTTCTCTCTACGAATCCCGTGGTATGAACAGTAATCATCAAAATCCTTGCTGTAGTATTCACCTCCATTATCTGATATGAGACACTTCAAATTTTTTCCTATCTCATTCTCAACTAAAGCTTTCCATTTCTTAAAAGTATCAAAAACATCAGATTTTTTTCGAATGCAATAAACCCAAGTTTTTCTAGTTGCATCATCAATAAAAGTAACATAATAATGAGAGCCACCAAGATATGNCCCAAGTTTTTCTAGTTGCATCATCAATAAAAGTAACATAATAATGAGAGCCACCAAGATATGATACTTGAGCTGGTCCCCATACATCTGTATGCACAAGCTCTAACCTTTCATTCTTCTTTTCTTTTCCGACTCTGAGAAATATAACTCTCTTTTGTTTTCCATAAACACAATGCTCACAGAAGTCCAAATCAATTTGTTTAAGATCTGGCAGAAAATTTCTTTTGTGAAGTATTTGCATACCCTTCTCACTCATGTGTCCCAACCTATGATTCCACAGTGCTGTATCCACTCTTGTAGAAGCTAAAGATATAGAAGAGTCAGTATTACTAGTACATAAATACAATGTACCTACCTTCTCTCCTTTTTCTATCACCAATGATCCTTTGATGACCTTCCACGTCTTATCTGTAAATATGGATATACAACCTTCACTTGCCAACTGCCCTGTTGAAATTAGATTTTTCCTTAAATATGGAATATGTCTTACCTCCTTCAACAACCATTGGTTTCCATTGCTTTGCTTTATCTTTACCTTTCCCATTCCAACAATTTTGCATGGTGCATCATCACCCAAATGAACCTGTCCAAAATCACTTTGAAAATAATCTAGAAAATGTTTCCTATGGGGTGTGGCATGAAATGAAGCCCCTGAATCTACTACCCAAGACTCAAAAATATTATCTACAGAAAGAATCAAAGCATCTTGTAACACATCACCTACTACATTTGCTTCCTGATTTCCTTCCTGCTGTCCATCTCTTTGTTTCTTTGGAGATCTGTAGTCTTTCTTTAGATGTCCTTTCTTCCCACAATTCCAACACTCTATCTTTCCAAGTCTGTATTTGGATCTTCCCTTCCTAGAATTCCCACAATTCCATGAGCCCTTTCCTCTATCCTTTTGTCTTCCCCTATTCTCCATGTTCAACACATTACCTGATGTCTCACCTGTTCTTTTCTGTCGCATTTCCTCACTAAGGATAGCACCAACAACATCATCAAATTTTAAAGTATTTGAACCAGAGACAAAGTTACTTATAGCCATGACCAAGCCATTCCATCTTTCTAGAAATGACTACAAGATTAGAAGAGCCCTAACCTCATCATCAAAGTCCACTTTTACAGAACTTAGTTGATTATTAACCGTATTAAATTCATTTAAATGATTTGCAACAGACCCACCTTCCGACATCTTCATATTAAATAATCTCTTTATTAGAAATACCTTATTGGAAGCCGAGGGTTTTTTATACAATTTGGCCAACATGTCCATCAAACCCTTTGTTGTCTTTTCTTTCGAAATATTGAAAGCCACCGACGCTTCCAAGATCAGCCATATTGTTCTTAGAGCCTTTCTGTCAATAATCTCCCATTCTTCGTCCTTCATGGCCGTCGGATTCTTTGCTAGTCTGCTCAATGGTAGGAATAAATCCTTCTGATATAAATAATCTTCCATCTGCATCTTCCATAACTAGTAGTTTTGGCCATTAAATTTCTCGACCCTAAACTTTCCATCTTCCGACATTGCTCCCACTCGAACCAGGAACCCTCTTTTCCTGTGAGTTACCTTATGCTCTGATACCAATTGTTAGAAAAACCGGACCGCAGAGCAATAAAATAAAACAAATGCAGAAATAAAACAAAAAAGATACACAATACAAGAGAGACACAGATTTACATGGTTCACCCAGTGTGGGCTACATCCACCAGAGAAACTGCCAGGTCCTTTCTTTATTATTATCCAGCAAAATGAAGGGATACAACCTATAGAAAAACCCGTTGTAACTTCATCTTCTTTCTCTCATAGTTTCCTCTCTCAGAATACAATACTTGCCAACCTCCATAGCTGCAATACATTTCCCTCATAAAAGAGCGTTTCTTTCTAGGGAAAAAACCCCTAACATAATCTCTATCGTTAGATTTGCAACCTTATAATGAACGGTCCATATTTACAATGAAATTACAATATACTTTTACAAGGCAATTTTTTCTTCGGGGGCTTCGCCCCCGAACCCCCAGGACCCCACAGAGGGGGTACCCCCCCCTCTACACTCCCCTGAGTGGAAGAGTGTACATACTTCTAGGGTGTAAATACTTCATGGGCTATAAACACGGCTAAAAGGAAAATACCTCTAAATCAGGAAGATAATCAGGCTCCACAACCAAGACCTAATGAAGACATCATATCATGCTATCAATTCCTTTGGAGGGTTCCCCACGAAGCGATGGTTACTTGCATCAGGTAGGGATGGTAAGTAAAGTTCATGGAAACTACTTCTCGCTCCTTCATTCTTCTGTCACAAGACTTAATCAACTTGTTCCATTGTCTATAAGGGAATTTACCTAACTTATTTTCTCCTGTATTCTTGGGACTTGATCCACATGAGTTGGGTATTAGAGAAGTAAATGTATGGATTATTTCCTTAGGAATTTTTAACGGTGTGATATTTTCTTGTAGATGGCCTTATCAAGTTTGTTGGTGGATATCTTGAATCGTTGATTAAAAGTGGCACACGAATCACTTCGTCAATCTTGGAGGGTTCAAGGACTTGTACATATAAGAGTAAATTATCCATTGCCTCCTCTAAGGAATTGTCTAGACTAATTTGGTTCATTTTTATTGACTGGTCCTGTTGATATTTGGATATTGAGAATATAGAATCAAAATCTTCTACACTAGAGGTTACACATATATAAGATATTGAATCCAAAGGATTCATCAAACCTTTTAACCCTCCTTTAATTGGACCAAAAGATCTATTTTTATTTCCTCTTTTGAATTTTGAGTCGGGAAAAACTAACAATCTCCCTCTTCGATGGGATTTTATGGATGAAACCTTACATGTGTCTAGGTCAGGGGTCCCTTCAACCCCCACTTCGGCTATAGTTGGGGGGGGATTACACCTCCCCACCCTTCTTTCAACATGACTAATGTGATTCAAGACACAATGGTTGTGTCGATCAGTGGCTCCATGTTGCTGATTATTAGGTCCACTTACCCTTAGAGTGAAATTACTTCCTTGTATTTTCATTTGTAATGTCATGGATAGGCATGTAGAATGTTTTTTCCTCAGTTGATCACTCCAAATATTAACTTTTGGGTAGGGAGTTCTTCAACTCCCTTGCAATTTTTTCCTTAGTTTTGGGAGTGTATTCCTCCATCGATCCATTCACTTAGAAGTGGGTCTTTCATGTCTTTTGGGCCTAATCATTTTGTGGGATGATTCATATTATGAGTGGAGGATTTCTATCCTCTGACGTTCCTTCAACTACTTACCCTTTCAGTCTGTTTGGTGGGTTTGAGAGAATCCCTTTCCCTTCATCTAGTATTTTGATAGGGTAAAACCCTTTCCAAAGTCACTAGAATCTGACACAAGGGATTTCCCTTTGCAAGGGATTCTAGTAGGGGGAAACCCCTTCCAGAGTCAGTGCAACCCTACACAATGTTTTTTCCCTTCACAATGGATGTGGGTAGTTGGAAACCTTGTCTTATGTTATGAAAACCCCATGGGTGTAATGTTTCCTCCCTTTACCTAGGGATCTCATGGTATTTATCAAAAACCTAACTTGTTATCAAACTCTTCTTGGAAACCTGGTGCTAGTAACAATCAATGATATCCTTTTCCAATTTCTAACCAGCCGAGGGTTTCTGACCTCGGTAGCTGGAATTCTAGATCGTAATCAAGAATTTCCTTTCTGGTAACATTAAAATTCTCAAACTTATCAAAAATAATTAATGAACCAATGTGTCATGATTCAAATTGTCCCCCGATCCCCACCAAATTACCCTTGTAAAGTTTGAAGTTTGAAGGAAAAGATGGTGAGGATTTGGGAGATTAGGTAATGACATTTCATCTATGGTGCTTATCAAATTCATTGAATGATGGATCCACTTGGTTCTGTCTCTTTAAGCACACTCTCACAGTAGATATTGTGAAATTTTACATTGAGCTTCAAGGATCAACATTGTACACCTTTCACGATTTGGTGTTGGTTTTCCTCAAACATTTTCAGCTTCTAGTACGATACAAATTGATTTATTGTCTACCCTACGACAAGACAAGTCGTTTCACATTTGAGATCACATATAAGAGTGGAAAAGGAGAAAAAGGGTGAACAAGGCCATGATTGCTCCTAAGTTCCTCCTAGAATGGTTTCTCAAATCCTTATTTCCATATATCTCCAAGGACGTTTCCACGTTGGGAGTATCCTCTAAGGAGGAAGCCATTTTTAGGGCCCAATAGTTGGATCTAATATATTATTAGTATAGGATCCTATGCATGATATTGATGGATGCACCATGGTCAAGTACTAACCCTATGAAACTAAAGTCTACACCACATGTCATTGGTCATTTTTGTCAATAACAATACAACAGACCTGGTTGTGAGATAGATCAAACATATGATTATTCATAAAATTGTTTTATTCAAGCCAAAAACTCAACCATTCCCACCGATCGTTAGATGTATACTCTATGCAATCGACAAACCCAAAGGGTACCCAACATCCAATAGAGAAAAATAAGGGTAAATATAAGAAAGAAGATGGGAACAATACTAAAAATTATAAATATGATGCTAATGTTGGATGGGATAAGAGAGAAAAGAGGAAGGTGAATTTTCCATGTAAACATTGTAAATAAGATCACCTTACCCACCAATTCCCCAAAATGGAAGACTCCCACTATTGGCTAATGCAACAACAAACTTTTGTGTTAACTAACCCATTCCCTCAAGGAAAAAATATGGTGTCAGGATATTAGGGTGGAAATGCACAATGGAGAACCCAAGGTGCGTCCTTTCTAGAAGATATTATGTCATTCATCAATATGGTGGGATCAAATGTATATGTGTTGACCAAGGATAGGTATTATGGTAAGTCTGAGTCTACATCTAAAGGAAAAGAAAATCATGATCCTCAAAACTCTCTTCACATAGATAAGCCTGGAGGGGATGCAATGTTGTAACAACCCTCTCATGATGATGACCCAACTCAAGTAACTAGTGAATTTTTTTTTTTTGTTTTAAAAGTGTGTGCACGCGTGTACTAGGAAAACAATCAATGCATTTGACTCCACGTTGCCACACGACATCCAAAAAGACGCCACCACGATGGACACAACTAGAAGGATTAAGGCGCACAACAGTATCTGCAAACGTTTAACAACATACAGGGTTGTGCGCAATACAACACAGAGGGAAAAATCAGTAGTAGCAGATCTCACCATTCTGCACAGGGAAGCAGGGCATTTAATCTTAGTTCGCTACTCTGGAGAGAGAGAAGGTCAGACAGGCTCCTGACCGACTGCTCAGGCGGAAACGAGTAATCTCCGATAGGTGTGTCGCAAGAGTGGAAACCCTGTCTTTAAAGGGCCCGAGACTCTTGCTATGGCACTGGATTCCTTACACGAAAGCACACACACTGACTTAAATAATCGGCTGCTGAAGGTGTCTATCTCGCCTGTCACCAACAGACCTCACAAGCAAGACACCCAAGGACTACAAATCTAGGGACAACCATGACCTCGACGGGAGACGCAAGTCCGAAGGGCCTGGAAAATGACCAACTGAAATCTAGACAAGGCATCGACTATGACTCCCGGTGATTAGTTACCGACCACATACTCCAATTAAGATTTCGTAAATCAACGAGTACATTAAACCTAGGATACTTCCCAACCAATCTCAATCCCCACTAATAAGTCATGAAATCAGATTACACTTGGTTTACTACATTACAAGCGCAAGATTCTACTAGCATTCAGGATGTTAACCACAACAAAAGGAAAGCATACCCATAGCCCCTTTATAATACAATGACTGGCATTAGTAAAAATCATCGAGTAATTGCACTAAACTTAATACAAAAGGAAGCATCGTCACCACAAGGTTGATTATGTTAATATTACCTTAGCATTCAATTTTTACTTTCCATCGTGTTCCAGCATATTATATTCAGGTCAATGATGCTACCACAATATCTGTTATCTTGCCCCTAGTAAGCTGCCAGCGAAA
>ML793488.1:57524-98688 GCA_009831015.1 Picea engelmannii | reverse complement strand
ATAAAGGCAATTTCATCATTATTTATTTTATACTTTATTATTCACATTACTTGTACAATATCAATAGTTGTTACATTTAATATAATAATATTTGTTACATTTGTTATAATAATATTTGTTACTTTTGTTATAATAATAATAAAATAAATAAAAAGAAAAAATTAACATTCATATGAGGAAGTTTAATGCAATCAAAGAATTGAAAAAATGCATGGCATTGTGAGCAAGACAACAACTATAAGTGTATCTTTAGGCAACCATTTCAAGCTAGAATATGGAATCTAGTTCTTAGAGTGTGGAATAGAAAAGTGAAAGTGTAGATTATAATTAAAGTCTAATTTGATATATTTTAAGGCTAATGATGTACATTGAAACAAATCGTGTAACCTAGAAAATAATTTGTTGAAGAGGGAAACATTGTGTTATGTATGACTTTTGTGGAAGGTATTTAGTAAAGTTCATGAAAACATAGTCATAAGCATGGTTTGTATTGATCACAAGGGATAATCTAACCTTAGTAATGATAAGAGTGAAGGACACATCATCGTTACATGAAAGACATTGCCCACTTACAAGTTAGCGAGGGGTTGGTTTGATGGGGAGGTCTACGAATTTTAAGGTCTCCTTAATAATTATGATTATCATAAACAACTAATGATGTGTTATTTTCTTAATTCTTGTGTATTATATGTTTTGTGTATGAGAATATCTATGTTTTTTCTGGTCATACTTATTCTCCATAGAGGAAGGGTCATGTAACAAATTACCGTTGGCTAGAAAATATTACATAGTTAATGGAGAATTTGGTGTGGTGTGCTAGGTTATGAGCATAGCTTATGCACTTGGTTTGCTTCTACACTTAAGTGTGAGTGGGAAAGTATTGGCCCTAGAGAGGGTGTCGTGCCAAGTCTACCACTATAATAGTTATAGATTGCTTTTAATCAATTACCTAGGTTAGTGTGGTCATATGGTATACTGTAAGTCAGCCTATGTTGTGAACCTAGAACTCGAGTTTGGAATGATAAATGAAATATCATGACCTTGGTTTTATATCAGAATGTGTGATGGGTTATATCGACCAGGTTCTATCGACCAATGTGATGTTAGGTCAAATCATGTTTAATTGTTGAGTTGAATTAATCATACTAAAGTAGTGGAGTTCATGTATATCTTATGAAGAATTGATAATTTTAGTATAATAAGTGACAAGTACCTTAGATAACACTAGTTGACTAAGAAAAATGAATGAAAGAATCCTTTGATAAAATGGGGTATCCCTTGGGAAAAGGCCAACACTTTCACCCATAAATTTATTTGTAGTAGAGACCGCAATGGAGTGTTGTGGTTTATTATGCACAAGCCCCTTGTAAGAGAGGTGAGTTTTCTAAATGGCAGCTCACATCTTGAAATGCATTAATTAGTTTAACAACTACTTGCTCACCAAGAAGGATGTTTCCCTATGAAGAAACTCTAATTGAAAAATAAAATAAAATATAGATAAGGAATGATGAAAACACTTTCCATCATTAAACTTCTTTCATAGTAAGGGGAAATAACTTGAAAGTGATAGAGATGGACAAGAAAATATTTATAGGCTAGAGTTAGTAGGATTTATGTAGGTATAAATGATATAATTGTGAGACATATGAAGTACAAATGCGAGAAGAGAATACCTTAAGGACAAGTGACTAAAGAGTTTGGAATGAGCCCTTAGTAATTTATTCTTGGAATAGAAATGTTCACTAACTCACCTGTCAAAATGGTGTTCTTTATGTATAGGCACATTGGTAAAAATTAACTATGGATAGGAAGCATGATTTTCTCAACTATGATGAAGATAATCCTACTCAACTATTAACTTGGTCAAGATCTAAATTATATGACTAAAGAGGAAAGTGAGATCTAGGAAAATGAGGAAACAAACCATAAAGTGATGACATCACATGACAATTAGTTATCATTATCTTAGTCTATATTCCTAAGCATGATTCAAACTTTTGTATGCCAATCTCATGAGTGATGGCATATGTATATTCAAACTAGAGTAATAATCAAGTCAATCACAATTGTTTATAATTATCAAGGTATCCAAGGTGGGATTGTATATATGACGTGATGAAATATATATTGAACTCAATATAGGATTCACTTAACTAAATAACTAATGATAAGCTAAGGTTCTAACAAGGGACCAAACCAATAAACTATAGTCTAAATACGAGGCTCCTATATGAAACTTAGGAAGAATAAATCTACAAGAGAAACATGTACTTTCATTAATTTAATTACCAATGGTAATAAAATAGAGTCAAGACATAATAAAGTGCATACTAAATAGGCATAGTTACAATCAAGATATTAATAGCCTTGACAAGTTGTAATCAAGTCTTGGTCCAATGGGACCAATATAACACAAGGTTTGATATCATGAAATACAAATAGAAGTTGTGTCATAAATTCTACTCATATTGTGAATGAGCATAACTTCGGGATGAAGTTTCTTGAAGGGTGGGTGTATGTAATGCCAAATATATTGACCTTTAGGGAGTTAGAAGATGGATTGTTTTGAGATATTAGTAATTCAATTCTTAACATTTATTTGGGCTCAATTAGATTGAGATAAATATTTGAGATATGTACATATTTTTATATGTTGAAAGATATTATTTTCATTGTTATATACTCATGATGATGATAGCTCTTTGATTTGTTTAATCATGCAAGTTAAAATGTGGAATTTAGGTACATGGATACTAGTTCAAGTTATGATATGAATGCATCACAGATGCCAGACATGATAAAAATAAGCATGCATTTCTTAAATTGAACTTCAATACAGATACAGATCCTTATATTAAATTATTATGTATATGCATAGATATGAGTTATTGGTGGATTAACTTATAGGTTAATGAGCTATGCGATAGCCAAATAAGTACAGTGTTGAGGTGACTAGGATGTCGTAGACATCAAGAAGATGGCATATGCTATATGTTGTACTTATTATTTAATTTATGATTCAAAATATTGCTATGATTTGTGGTGAGTGTGGTTTTAACAGGACGCACAACTTTCCTTGAGTAATTGTTTCATGACGTGACTCTAGGAACATTAGTTGCATAGCATGGCTCGATATAGGGTGTTGACCCTAGTTCTACAAGGAGGGGTGGAGGTATTGCCCATCGTTTATCCTCTAAAACCTAAAGTCGTGGGGGGGCTGTGTGAAGTCACGCTCCCCTAGATGTGTGATGGTGACTGCTAGCTTCCTATTGGGGAAGCTTGGTCAAGATGTATGACACTTTCGCTTATGGGTTCTATTTGGAGTTAGCTCAATATAGTCGATGCTCCATCTTAGTCCAACAGAGGAAAGGATAGGATGGAAGATGGAAGTAGGTTAGGAAGGAAGGATGCTTCGATGTTAATTGAGAATATCGATTGGGGATTAGAGATGCCACTATTTTTTAATCACTTGGTTCCTACCATGTTTAAAACCCTCTTTTATTTCCTATTGAAATTTTAAGTGTGACAATGAGTTATTGATGAATTGGTGTAATTTAGATCGTTAAGATTATTAAATGATGCATCACTTGATCTATTGTCCTATGTGTCTTGGTGATCATATAGGAACTATGCACTAGAGGCAATGATTTTTTATCATTAGTACATGCATGAGATATGTGTCCACTAGCTACACAGACATACCCTTCCCATGTACACTAGTATAAGTAATTAATGTATTAATTATTAAAGTAAATTATTAACTATTTAATTGAATGTTTATTGAATATGTAAATTATATTGCATACAAATATCTAGAAGCATTAAATACCTTTTTGACTTTGATAAATGGTGGGTGTGATGAATTAAATGAGCATGGTGGGGTGTTATGTACATTTTGGAGAAAATTATCAAATAACATTTATTATCTAGCATGAGAATAAAGACTTTTTCTTTTATTTATTGTTGTTTAATGCAAGTCATTTATATTTAGTTTTATTTAATATTTTCCCAAAATATCTAGATAAAGGAGGTTGATGGATAATAATGAGGGGGTTGAGGAGACTTGGGGAAGTGTGTATGGAAAATTGATAAATAGGGATAAAAAGTAGAGAGGAGGAGGAGGATGTAGAGGTTTGAGCATGATGAGAGGTTGTGAAATTCTTGGAAGATATAATTCTTGTGATTGTTTTCTTTGAGCATTTGTGCTTTGTTCTTCTTGGAGGCATGGGCATAGAGGGCCAAGAAACTGAAAGGTTTATTGGATCTAGGAAGTCATCCAGGCTCCTAGTTGGCAGGGAGGATTCCATTGTTTCACTCTGGGAAAGTGGGAAAAGAATGTTAGGAAGCGCCTAGGACTACATTACAATCGATGAGCTTCGAAAAACTAAGAGGTATTTTTTAGTGGTATTTGTTGTTGATATTTTGTATATACTTTTGTTTTAAGTTGTAAATCTTAGAGTTAACCCATTACTTATTTCATCATTCTATTTAGATTTATCGTTGAGAAAATGTAGAAGAAATGTGTAAATGAAATGAAATTATGTAAAGCAAAGTTGTTATTCTGTATGTATAAAATGAAGAATTAATTGTTTAACATCCTGGATGGGTGTTACATATGGTATCAGAGCCCAGTTTCAAAACTGAAACCTGGGCTTGACCACCCACAACACTGAGATTTTATCTTTTTAAATATGCAACCCAATTTGGGTTGTTACATGGCATGCCACCTCTATACCTCAAGTCCACGAAGAAGAGTACAAATAAACTCAGAAAATAAAGATTAACTCATAATCCATCACTTATCATAGCTTCTCTTAATTGCTCTTAATGATTGATCTAGGAGAGTTCTTGTTTGGTGAGAAAAAAATGGAAGAAAACAACAGACAATGACCAGATAATGGAAATCTCTTTGTCAAATAGATCCACAACATAGCTCAATCACCAGAACAGTCATTGGTTCGCAAAACTATAACTTATTGATGGGAATGAATATTTTTTGAAGTCTATCTATACTGGGTATGTTGTTGCTGCAGTGTTTATTGATAAAATCCAAATCTGGCATCCATGTAAATACATCACGTATTGTTTGCACACAATTTTGTTGCTTCTTCAGTTGCTATTGATAAAATTGAAGTCTGGCACCGTTGTTGAGACATCATGTTGCCTGCACAAACTTTTAACTCTGAGAGTTTAATGAAGCCACACAAAACTCGTTAGATTCCAAAGAACAATCTATATAACTAGTTGTTATGCACGACATCCATTGGCACCAACTTTACTTGAAATTCATTCACCATTTGGAAGCTTAATAGCATCATTCGCTAGAGCATCAACATCAGAATTGAATTCTCATTATTTAAAATGTGAAAAGACAATTGATATCAACCCTGTCAATATGTTCGGTGTAGAACTTCTTAAATTTTATTGCGAGTTGCGCTGCCTCTGCACACAACTTAGCCATATCTTCATTCTTGGTTTTCCATAAGCCTTGAATTAGAATTGGTTCACCATAGCTAGATGGGTGTTACATACATGGGCTTGGTTCTTTGCAAACCCAAGCTGGAGAGTTTCAGGTTTTCAATATCTTAGAAATCCATGGCCATCACCACATCACAGAACCTGGTAATGCATGGATTGAAGCAACACAATTCAAAAATCCACCAACGATTTATCTACAACCCGCCTTCGAGTAGATCCCATTGGTCTCAAGAGTTGTGTAGAAATTGCAGCTTTACAATAGTATCGACAAGGTGCAGCAGCGACAGGGAGCTTCAACTTACAATGTTTATTGTTGTTAATAATGACATAGATTGCACTACAGAGGATTCGTCGGTTTCTTTATGTGAAAATGGTGTGCGAGAAAAAGAGTTGAGTATTTCTATAATTCTTGTGAACTTCAACAATTCTTTTGACCAATATGGGTCTCTAAGCACACCTCTCTACCAGACTGCAACTTTCAAGAAGCCTTCTACAACAGAGAATGGTCCAGATGATTATACTAGAAGTGAAAATCCTACTCGGGATTCATTGGAAGATCTGTTAGCGAAGTTAGATGGTGTCGATCAAGCATTTTGTTTCACTAGTGGGATGGCTTCTTTATCTGCCATTACACATCTTGTAGAAGCAGGATAGGAAATTGTTGTTGGAGATGACATATATGCGCAAGACAGGAAATTGTTGCTGGAGATGACATATATGGAGGATCTGATAGATTTCTTTATAGAGTAGTCCCAAAAAATGGGTATGTTTCATTGGGAACTACCCCAGGTTAGTGAGTTTCATGATCTTGTTCCCTATGCTTCCTTTCAACTCTCTCATCTTGTCTCCTTCGTTTTTCCCTAGGGACATAACTGCCATCAACCTTTGTAATGGCATCTGAATTTTTCTTAGCATACTGTATTCTCATTGGTTTATCATAGAAGGAAAAGCCTTGCATTTCCTGGAGTGCATTAGTAGTAGCAGGGACTTCATAAAAAACAACCCAAGCCAAACCCCAATGCTTTAAAGTTTTGAGGGAAATAACATCTACAATTTTTCCAAATTGAGAGAAAACTACATATAGAGACTTTTGAGCCCATCTAACTTGGATTTCTCAAGGATATTGTTGATATAAATGGTCATATTTGAAGGAATATCGGAGGATTGCATCCTTGCTTCTTGTATCTATAGTTATGTGCTGCTTCGCCAGAGATTAAAACGAAGAATATATGTTCCAATCCCCTTTCTTGGTGACATGACCCCCTTTAATTGCTAAGGGATTGTTGATTGGTCAGGGAAACCTTGTATTTATCTACCTACCCTAGAGACTAGGTCAGATCACACTTACCAATGGCACTTCTATGAAAAGACGCAAAAGGAAAAATCATGGATAACGATTTACATGAATTGAATGTCATAGTGATATAGCATGTGATTGCACACTTTGGAAATGGGTGCAACTACCTCAAATGGATTACCTATATTCAATGCACTTATGAGTCTTTAATGAAAAAATGGCTAGCTACAAAGACTGTATCAACATCTCTTATTTGAATTTCCAGTCCAATTGTGGGATTCATCTTGTCAGCCGATAATGCCTTCTACAGTTGAGTGTGCGAGGGACAACATTTGCAGGCACTTTCATTAATGGGCTCGATTTGGACATAGATTGTGCACATGGAACCTTTGTGTAGGTTACGTGAGATGCACTCTAACACATAAAAGAGAGGACGTATGTCTAATTAATAAGTATTGAATGGATAACATATTTCTGGCAGCATCTACTTATCTTCCACTGACTTTTGTGCCACTTTTATGTTTCTTCTGAGATGGGTAAAATGATCACATTGGGAATTGCTATTCTTGAACCCTTGACCGACATCATCCATGCTATAGGTGTTGTGCCGGTGAAAGATCCATTGTGAAGGTGACAGATCCATTCATCAATCTTTGTATGTTGGTATGTGGCTCCGTGAGCAACTCCACAGGGAAGAAGTGTCATAAGCCAAACAGTAATTTCTACAAACTTGAAGTGCAACAAGAAGAATGATAATTTGAGTAATTAAATCATGAGAAACAAAAAACATGGAAAATATATGTTTCGTTAATTTCTTACAACTATGACGTGCTGAAATTATCTTCTTAAAACATTAAGCCAAGACTCGGAGAGGTGGCTTAATTATCTTGTTTAAATAATATGCCACTTGACTAACCTATTAATTTACTGTGAGGAAATACAAGCATTTCTTCTCTCAAGATAAGTGGAATGAATAGGTATAAAAAAATAAGTGGATAATAATATAATTAAAATATATAATAGAAAAGTAATTTATACAATAATAAATGTAATCTATAAAAGTATAAAAATAAAAGTTAAAAATGTTGTGTTGATTAAAGAAAAATAAATAATTAGATATGAATTAAATAATAATGAAAAGTAAGTGAAATAATAACGTACGAGGTATGATGATATATATATATATATATATATATATATATATATATATATATATATATATATATATATATATATAAAATAAAGTATGTGAATTAAGAATAATAAATAATAAAGGCAATTTCATCATTATTTATTTTATACTTTATTATTCACATTACTTGTACAATATCAATAGTTTTTACATTTAATATAATAATATTTGTTACATTTGTTATAATAATAATTGTTACTTTTGTTATAATAATAATAAAATAAATAAATAAATAAAATTAACATTCATCCTAAGTTATTATAAGAATGGATCATATGAGGAAGTTTAATGCAATCAAAGAATTGCAAAAATGCATGGCATTGTGAGTAAGACGACAACTATAAGTGCAGCTTTAGGCAACCATTTCAAGCTAGAATATGGAATCTAGTTCTTAGAGTGTGGAATAGAAAAGTGAAAGTGTAGATTATAATTAAAGTCCAATTTGATATATTTTAAGGTCAATGATGTACATTGAAACAAATCTTGTAACCTAGAAAATAATTTGTTGAAGAGGGAAACATTGCGTTATGTATGACTTTTGTGGAAGGTATTTAGTAAAGTTCATGAAAACATAGTCATAAGCATGGTTTGTATTGATCACAAGGAAGAATCTAACCTTAGTAATGATAAGAGTGAAGGACACATCATCGTTACAAGAAAGACATTGACCACTTACAAGTTAGCGAGTGGTTGGTTTCATCGGGAGGTCAACGAATTTTAAGTTCTCCTTAATAATTATGATTATCATAAACAACTATAAATGTGTTATGCTCTTAATTCTTGTGTATTATATGTTTTGTGTATGAGAATATCTATGTTTTTTTCTGGTCATACTTATTCTCCATAGAGGAAGGGTCATGTAACAAATTATCGTTGGCTAGAAAATATTACATAGTTAATGGAGAATTTGGTGTGGTGTCCTAGGTTATGAGCATAGTTTATGCACTTGGGTTTCTTCCACACTTAAGCGTGAGTAGGAAATTATTGACCCTAGAGAGGGTGTAGTGCCAAGTCTACCACCATAATAGTTATAGATTGTTTTTAATCAATTACCTAGGTTAGTGTGGTTATATGGTATACTGTAAGTGGGCCTATGTTGTGAACCTAGAACTCGATTTTGGAATGATAAATGAAATATCATGACCTTGGTTTTATATCATAATGCGTGATGGGGTATATCGACTAGTTTCTATCAACCAATGTGATGTTAGGTCAAATCATGCTTAATTGTTGAGTTGAATTAATCATACTAAAGTAGTGGAGTTCATGTATATCTTATGAAGGATTGATAATTTTAGTATAATAAGTGACAAGTACCTTAGATAATGCTAGTTGACTAAGAAAAATGAATGAAAGAATGCTTTGATAAAATGGGGTATCACTTGTAAAAATGCCAACACTTTCACCCGTAAATTTATTGGTTGTAGAGACCGCAATGGAGTGTCATGGTTTATTATGCACAAGCCCCTTATAAGAGAGGTGAGTTTTCTAAATGGTAGCTCACCTCCTGAAATGCATTAATAAGTTTAACAACTGCTTGCTCACCAAGAAGGATGTTTCCCTATGAAGAAACTCTAATTGAAAAATAAAATAAAATATAGATAAGGAATGATGAAAACACTTTCCATCGTTAAACTTATTTCATAGTAAGTGGAAAGAACTTGAAAGTGATAGAGATGGACAAGAAAAGAGTTATAGGCTAGATTTAGTAGGATTTATGTAGCTATAAACGATATAATTGTGAGACATATTAAGGACAAATGTGAGAAGAGAATACCTTAAGGACAAGTGACTAAAGAGTTTGGAATGAACCCTTAGTAATTTATTCTTGGTATAGAAATGTTCACTAACTCATGTGTCAAAATGGTGATTTTTATGTATAGGCACATTGGTAAAAATGAACTATGGATAGGAAGCATGATTTTCTCAACTATGATGAAGATAATCCTACTCAACTATTAACTTGGTCGAGATCTAAATTATATGACTGAAGAGGAAAGTGAGATCGAGGACAATGAGAAAACAAACCATAAAGTGATGACATCACATGACAATCAGTTAGCATTATCTTAGTATATGTTCCTAAGCATGATTCAAACTTTTGTATGCCAATCTCATGAATGATGGCATATGTATTATCAAGCTAGAGTAATAATCAAGACATTCAGGATTGTTTATAACTATCAAGGTATCCAAGGTGGGATTGTATATATGACATTATGAAATACATATTGAACTCAATATAGGACTCACTTAGCTAAATAATTGATGATAAGCTAAGGTTCTAACTGGCGACCAAACCAATAGACTATACTCTAAATACGAGGCTCCTATATAAAACTTACGAAGAATAAATCTACAAGAGAAACATGTACGTTCATTAATTTAATTACCAATGGTAATAAAATAGAGTCAAGCCACAGTAAAGTTCCTACTAAATATGCGTAGTTACAATCAATATATTATTAGCCTCGACAACTTGTAATCAAGTCTTGGTCCAATTGGACCAATATAAAACAATGTTTGTTATCATGAAAGACAAATAGAAGTTGTGTCATAAATTCTACTCATATTGTGAATGAGCATAACTTCGGGATGAAGTTTCTTGAAGGGTGGGTGTATGTAACGCCCCATATCTTAACCTTTAGGGAGTTAGAAGATGGACTGTTTACTGATCTTAGTAATTCAATTCTTAACATTTTTTTGGGCTCAATTAGATTGAGATAAATATTTGAGATATGTATATATTTTTATATGTTGCATGATATTATTTTCATTGTTATATACTCATGATGCTGATAGCTCTTTGATTTGTTTAACCATGCAAGTTAAAATGTAGAATTTAGGTACATGGATACTAGTTCAAGTTATGATATGAATGCATAATAGATGCCAGACATGATAAAAATAAACATGCATTTCCTAAATTGAATGTCAATATAGATATGGATCCTTATATGAAATTATTATGTATACTCATAGATATGTGTTATTGGTGGATTAACTTACAGGTTAATGAGCTATGCAATAGCCAAATGACTATAGTGTTGAGGTGACGTGGATGTGGTAGATATCAGGAAGATAGTATATGCTCTATGTTGTACATATTATTTAATTTATGATTTGAAATATTGCTATGATTTGTGGTGAGTGTGGTTTTCACAGGACACACAACTTGTCCAGAGTGATTGTTTCATGACGTGACTCTAAGAATAGTAGTTGCATAGTATGGCTCAATATAGGGTGTTGACCCTAGTTTTATAAGGAGTGGTGGAGGTATTTCCCACCGTTTATCCTCTGAAACCTAGAGTCGTGGGAGGGTTGTGTGAAGTCACGCTCCCCTAGACGTGTGATGGCAACTGCTAGTTGCCTGTTGGGGAAGCTTGGTTGAGATGTATGAAACTTTCGCTTACAAGTTCTATATGGAGTTAGGTCAATATAGTTGACGCTCCATCTTAGTCCAACAAAGGAAAGGATAGGATGGAAGATGGAAGTAGGTTAGGAAGGAAGGATGCTTCGATGTTAGCTGAGAATACAGATTGGGGATTAGAGATGCCACTATTGTTTACTGACTTGGTTCTTACCATGTTTAAAACCCTCTTTGATTTCCTATTGAAATTTTAAGTGTGACAATGAGTTATTGATGAATTGGTGTGATTTAGTTCGTTAAGATTATTAAATGATGCATGACTTCATCTGTTGTCCTACATGTCTTTGTGATCATATAGGAACTATGCACTAGAGGCAATGATTGTTTATCATTAGTACATGCATGAGATATGTGTCCACTAGCTATGCACACATACCCTACCCATGTACACTAGTATAAGTAATTAATGTATTAATTATTAAAGTAAATAATTAACTATTTAATTGAATGTTTATTGAATATGTAAATTATATTGCATACAAATATCTAGAAGCATTAAATACTTTTTTGACTTTGATAAATGATGGGTGTGATGAATTAAATTAGCATGGTGGGGTGTTATGTACATTTTGGGGAAAATTATCAAATAGCATTTATTATCTAGCATGAAAATAAAGACTTTTTATTTTATTTATTGTTGTTTAATGCAAGTTATTTATATTTAGTTTTATTTTAATATTTTCCCAAAATATCTAGATAAGGGAGGTTGATGGATAATAATGAGGGGGCTGAGAGGACTTGGGGAAGTGTGTATGGAAACTTGATAAATAGGGAGAAGAAGTAGAGAGGAGGAGGAGGATGGAGAGGTTTGAGCATGATGAAAGGTTGTGAAATTCTTGAAAGATATAATTATTGTGATAGTTTTCTTTGAGAATTTGTACTTTGTTGTTCTTGGAGTTAGGGGCACGGAGGGCCAGGAAACCAAAAGGTTTCTTGGAGCTAGGAAGTCGGGTAGGCTCCTAGTTGGCAGGGAGGATTCCATTGTTTCACTCTGGGAAAGCGGGAAAATAATTTTAGGAAGCGCCTAGGACTACATTACAATTGATGAGCTTTGACAAACTAAGGAAGAGGTATTTTTCAGTGGTATTTGTTGTTGATATTTTGTATATACATTTTTTTTAAGTTGTAAATCTTAGAGTTAACCTATTACCTATTTCATCATGCTATTTAGATTTATCATTGATCAAATGTACAAGAAATGTGTAAATGAAATCAAATTATGTTAAAGAAAACTTGTTATTGTGTATGTATAAAATGAAGAATTAATTGTTCAACATCCTAGATGGGTGTTACATATGGTATCAGAGCCCAGTTTCAAAACTGAAACTTGGGCTTGACGAACCACAACACTGATATTTTATCTTTTTATATGTGCAACCCAATTTGGGTTGTTACATGACATGCCACCTCTATATCTCAACTCCACGAAGAAGAGTACAAATTAACTCAAAAAGTAAAGATTAACTCATAATCCATCACTTATCATAACTTCTCTTGATTGCTCTTGATGATTGATCTGGGAGAGTTCTTGTTTGGTGTGAAAAAAAATGGAAAAAAAAAAAAGACATTGACCAGATAGTGGAAATCTCTTTGTCAAACAGATCCACAACATAACTCAATAACCGGAACAGTCATTCGTTCACAAAACTATAAATTCCCAATGGGAATGAATGTTTTTTGAGGTCTATCTATACTGGGTATGTTGTTGTTGCAGTGGTTATTGATAAAATCCAAATCTGGCATCCATGTAAATAGATGATGTATTGTCTGCACAAAATTTTGTTGCTTCTTCAGTTGTTATCAATAAAATCGAAGTCTGGCACCCATGTTGAGACATCATGTTGTCTGCACAAACTTTTAACTCAGAGAGTTTAATGAAGCCACACAAAACTCATTAAATACCAAAGAACAATCTATATAACTAGTTGTTATGCACTACATCCATTGGCACCAACTTTACTTGAAATCCATTCACCATTTGGAAGCTTAATAGCAGCATTCGCTAGAGAATCAACATCATAATTGAATTCCCGTTATTTAAAATGTGAAAAGAAAACTGATATAAACCCTGTCAATATGTCCGATGTAGAACTTCTTAAATTTTATTTTGAGTTGCACTGCCTCTGCACACAACTTAGCCATATCTTCATTCTTGGTTTTCCATAAACCCTGAATTAGAATTGGTGCACCATAGCTAGATGTGTGTTACATACATGGGCTCGGTTCTCTACAAACCCAAGCTAGAGAGTTTCAAGTTTTCAATTGCTTAGCAATCCATGGCCATGGTCGCATCGCAAAACCTAGTAATGCATGGATTGAAGCAACACAATTCACAAATCGGCCAGGGATTTATCTACAACCCACCTTCGAGTAGATCCCATTGGTCTCAGGATTTGTGTAGAAATCGTAGCTTTACAATAGTATCGGCAAGGTGCAGCAGGGACAGGGAGCTTCAACTTACAATGGTTGTTATTGTTAACAATGACACAAATTGCACTATAAAGGATTCGTCGGCTTCTTTATGTGAAAATGGTGTGTGAGAAAAAGAGTTGAGTATTTCTATAATTCTTGTGAACTTCAACAATTATTTTGACCCATATGGAGCTCTAAGCACACCTCTCTACCAAACTGCAACTTTCAAGCAACCTTCTACCACAGAGAATGGTCCAGATGATTATACTAGAAGTGGAAATCCTACTCGAGATTCATTGGAAGATCTATTAGAAAAGTTAGATGGTGTCGATCGAGAATTTTGTTTCACTTGTGGGATGGCTACTTTGTCTGCCGTTACACATCTTGTAGAAGCAGGACATGAATTTGTTGTTGGAGGTGACATATATGCGTAGGATAGGAAATTGTTGTTGGAGATGACATATATGGAGACTCTGATAGATTTCTTTCTAGAGTAGTCCCAAAAGATGGGTATGTTGCATTCGGAATCACCCCAGGTTGTTGAGTTTCATGATGTTGTTCCCTGTGTTTCCTTTCAACTCACTCATCTTGTCTCCTTCATTTTCCTCTAGGGACATAAGTGCCATCATCTTTTGCAATGGCATCTGATTTTTTCTTAGCATACTGTATTCTCATTGGTTTATTATAGAAGGGAAAGATTTTCATTTGTCGGAGTGCATTAGTAGCAGCAGAGACTTCATCAAAAACAACCCATGCCTAACCCCGATGCTTCATAGTTTTGAGGGCAATAACATCTACATTTTTTCCAAATTGAGAGAAAACTACATACAAAAACTTTTGAGCTCGTCTAAATTGGTTTTTTCATGGATATTGTTGATATAAATGGTCATATTTGAAGGAATATCTGAGGACTTCATCCTTGCTTCTCGTATCTATAGTTATGTGTTGCTTCGTCAGAGATTAAAACATAGAATATATGTTTCAATCCCATTTCCTAGTGACATGACCCCCTTTAATTGCTAAGGGAATGATGACTGGTCAGGGAAACCTTGTCTTTATCTACCTACCCTAGAGACTAGGTCAGCTCACACTTACCAATGTCACCTCTATGAAAAGACACATAAGGAAAAATCATGGATAAAGATTTACATGAATTGAATGTCATAGTGATATAGCATGTGACTGAATGCTTTGGAAATGGGTGCAACTACCTCTAGCACAGATGGATTACCTATAGTCAATGCACTTATGAGTACTTAATGCACAAATGGCTGGGTACAAAGACTGTATCAACATCTCTTATTTGAATTTACAGTCTGGTTGTGGGAGTCATCTTGTCAGTCAATAATGTCGTCTATAGTTGAGTGTGCGAGGGACAGCATTTGCATGCACTTTCTTTAGTGGGCTCAATTTGGACATAGATGGTGCACATCGAACCTTTGTGCAGGTTACGTGAGATGCACTCTAACACGTAAAAGATTGGACGTAGGTCTAATTAATAAATATTGAATGGATAATAAATTTCTGGCAACATCTACTTATCTTCCATTGACTTTTGTGACACTTTTATGTTTCTCTGGAGATGGGTAGAATGATCACATTGGGAATTGCTATTCTTGCACCCCTGACCGAAATCATCCATGCTATAGGTGTTGTGTCGGTGACATATCTGTTCTTCAATCTCTTTATGTTGGTATGTGGCTCCATGAGCAACTCCACGGGGAAGAAGTGCCATAAGCCAAATGATAATTTCTGCAAACTTGAAGTGCAACAAGTAGAACGATAATTTAAGTAATTAAATCATGACAAACTAAAAACATGGAAAATATATGTTTCGTTAATTTCTTACAGCTATGACATGGTGAAATTATCTTCTTAAAACATTAAGCCAAGACTTGGAGAGGTGGCTTAATTATCTTGTTTAAATAATATGCCACTTGACCAACCTATTAATTTCTTGTGAGGAAATACAAGCATTTCTACTCTCAAGATAAGTGGAATGAATAGGTATAAAAAAAAAAGTGGATAATAATATAATTAAAATATATAATAGAAAAGTAATTTATAAAATAATAAATGTAATCTATAAAAGTATAAAAATAAAAGTTAAAAGTGTTGTGTTGATTAAAGAAAAATAATAATTAAATAATAATGAAAAGTAAGTGAAATAATAACGTACGAGGTATATATATATAAAGTATGTGAATTAAGAATAATAAATAATAAAGGCAATTTCATCATTATTTATTTTATACTTTATTATTCACATTACTTGTACAATATCAATAGTTGTTACATTTAATATAATAATATTTGTTACAGTTGTTATAATAATATTTGTTACTTTTGTTATAATAATAATAAAATAAATAAAAAGAAAAAATCAACATTCATCCTATGTTATTATAAGAGTGGATCATATGAGGATGTTTAATGCAATCAAAGAATTGCAAAAATGCATGGCATTGTGAACAAGACGACAACTATAAGTGTAGCTTTAGGCAACCATTTCAAGCTAGAATATGGAATCTAGTTTTTAGAGTGTGGAATAGAAAAGTAAAAGTGTAGATTATAATCAAAGTCCAATTTGATATATTTTAAGGTTAATGATGTACATTGAAACAAATCTTTTAACCTAGAAAATAATTTGTTGAAGAGGGAAACATTGTGTTATGTATGACTTTTGGGGAAGGTATTTAGTAAAGCTCATGAAAACATAGTCATAAGCATGGCTTGTATTGATCACAAGGGAGAATCTAACCTTAGTAATGATAAGAGTGAAGGACACATCATCGTTACAAGAAAGACATTGACCACTTACAAGTTAGCGAGGGGTTGGTTTCATGGGGAGGTCAATGAATTTTAAGGTCTCCTTAATAATTATGATTATCATAAACAACTAATGATGCGTTATGCTCTTAATTCTTGTGTATTATATTTTTTGTGTATGAGAATATCTATGTTTTTTCTGGTCATACTTATTCTCGATAGAGGAAGAGTCATGTAACAAATTATTGTTGGCTAGAAAATATTACATAGTTAATGGAGAATTTGGTGTGGTGTGCTAGGTTATGAGCATAGCTTATGCACTTGGGTTTCTTCTACACTTAAGTGTGAGTGGGAAAGTATTGACCCTAGAGAGGGTGTAGTGCCAAGTCTACCACTATAATAGTTATAGATTGTTTTTAATCAATTACCTAGGTTAGTGTGGTCATATGGTATACTGTAAGTGGGCCTATGTTGTGAACCTAGAACTCGAGTTTGGAATGATAAATGAAATATCATGACCTTGGTTTTATATCATAATGTGTGATGGGGTATATCAACCAGTTTCTATCAACCAATGTGATGTTAGGTCAAATCATGTTTAATTGTTGAGTTGAATTAATCATACTAAAGTAGTGGAGTTAAACTTCTTTCATAGTAAGGGTTAAGAACTTGAAAGTGATAGAGATGGACAAGAAAAGAGTTATAGGCTAGATTTAGTAGGATTTATGTAGCTATAAACGATATAATTGTGAGACATATTAAGGACAAATGTGAGAAGAGAATACCTTAAGGACAAGTGACTAAGGAGTTTGGAATGAACCCTTAGTAATTTATTCTTGGTATAGAAATGTTCACTAACTCATGTGTCAAAATGGTGTTCTTTATGTATAGGCACATTGGTAAAAAATAACTATGGATAGCAAGCATGATTTTCTCAACTATGATGAAGATAATCTTACTCAACTATTAACTTGGTCGAGATTTAAATTATATGATTGAAGAGGAAAGTGAGATCGAGGAAAATGAGCAAACAAACCATAAAGTGACAACATCACATGACAATCAGTTAGCATTATCTTATTCTATGTTCCTAAGCATGATTCAAACTTTTGTATGCCAATCTCATGAGTGATGGCATATGTATTGTCAAACTAGAGTAATAATCAAGTCAATCACGATTGTTTATAATTTTCAAGGTATCCAAGGTGGGATTGTATGTATGACATGATGAAATATATATTGAACTCAATATAGGACTCACTTAATGAAATAATTGATGATAAGCTCAGGTTCTAACAGGGGACCAAACCAATAGACTATACTCTAAATACGAGGCTCCTATATGAAACTTAGGAAGAATAAATCTACAAGAGAAACATGTACTTTCATTAATTTAATTACCAACGGTAATAAAATAGAGTCAAGCCATAGTAAAGTGCCTACTAAATAGGTGTAGTTACAATGAATATATTAATAGACTCGACAAGTTGTAATCAAGTCTTGGTCCAATGGGACCAATATAACACAAGGTTTTCTATCATGAAAGACAAATAGAAGTTGTGTCATAAATTATACTCATATTGTGAATGAGCATAACTTCATGACGAAGTTTCTTGAAGGGTGGGTGTATGTAACGCCCAATATCCTAACCTTTAGGGAGTTAGAAGATGGACTGTTTACTGATCTTAGTAATTCAATTCTTAACATTTGTTTGGGCTCAATTAGATTGAGATAAATATTTGAGATATGTACATATTTTTATATGTTGCATGATATTATTTTCATTGTTATATACTCATGATGATGATAGCTCTTTGATTGGATTAAACATGCAAGTTAAAATTTCGAATTTAGGTAGATGGATACTAGTTCAAGTTATGATATGAATGCATAACAGATGCTAGACATGAGAAAAATAAACATGCATTTCCTAAATTGAACGTCAATACAGATATGGATCCTTATATGAAATTATTATGTATATGCATAGATATGAGTTATTGGTGGATTAACTTACAGGTTAATGAGCTATGTGATAGCCAAATTGATGCAGGAGCATCTTTCCGTGTCATCCAGCCAGCCAACCAACCACGTCAGCACGTACATTCAAAGCTGAAGAGAGGCACAACCCTCGTCTTCCATTTTTGAATTTGAATGTAATTTAATGTTGTAGGTTGTCGAGCAGTGGGGTTGTGCTATGCACACAGGCTGTAGATAGATAGGCCTTTAATGCTTTGAAGGTTGAGATCTAGATCCGATTTGTGGACTAGACAACCCATTCAATGTAATTGAATAGGGTAGGTAGATTTGAGGGAAGAGCTTGAAGAGCCCCCTCATGTAAAAGATCAATTTTGGATCTCATTTTGGAGAGAGTTGGTAGAATGATAGAGTGAGTAGAGAGAAGAAGAGAGAAGGAGCTAAGACCTTGTTACAGGCCGTGCATAGGAACGCCTTGTACAAACATGCATTTGCCATTTTAATATGAACAACAATTTTTCATGCATATTTATGTGTTAAATGAATGTCTGTGAGTGTTCTTTATATGTTGTGAATGTGTGTTATGTTTATACATTTGCAAGAGTTTTTTTGGCTTCAAGATTGAGAGGTCTTTGAGGCTTCACACCAGGAGGGTGTGACAGAACGTTGTGGGTTCTGATAGCGATGCACAGAGGGTGCATTTCTGAACTCTGTGGAGTCAGACAGAGGTGTACCAGGTGGGCACAGAAGTTGAAATCACCAATTCAGAGGAAGACCTCAAGGTTGTTGAATACCTTGGAGGCAAGGTGTGTATGAGAAAACACAGTTGAAGATAGAATCTCTGAGGAGTTCTGAGAAGATCTGCCAGGAGGGCATTGAGTAGGTGTAAGGAGTACACAGAAGACAAAACTGTTGGATGTTCTGTGAGATACTAGGAGGGCATTGAGTATATGTGAAGATAGGCACAGGAGAAAAGAACTCTTTATGTTTTGGAATTAGTAGAAGAGTCCAAGAGGAAAGATCTCTGCAGGTTTTTTGAACACCTTGAAAGACTCAACAAGAGGTTGCTTGAGCAAAGGAGTGCTAGGAGGGCATCGTATTTCTCCATCTACAGGAGAAGGAAGAAGAGTAAAATCCCTTAGAAGTCTGAGTTCATGAGTAAATCTCAGGATGGATAGTACTTTCATGTGCGAAGACTCTGTAGGAGCGCAGAGGTCAAAAATCTCCAAGGATTTGAAGAAAATCTCAGGAGGGATAGTGTTTTTACACGTGCAGGTGAGAACTCAAAGTAAAGGAGCTCGCAGGGAAAAGAATTCAAGTTCAAGGCCTTGTGAATTTGGAACTCTTCCAAGGCTGGGAAGAAAAGCATCATAACACGGGAGAAGAAACAACTGTCGTTGCATGATCTGAAGAGATATGGACCGTTGAAGGTTTCCACGTACAGGAGGTAGTGCAGTGGAAGAATGCACAAGAGAATCGATCTGAACCATTAGATCTTTCTTAGAACATCCGTCATCCATCCAATATGACAGAGAAGCAATGGGGTTACGACTGTTTCCAAAGGTTCAAGCTTAGGATATCGTGATCCATTGGAACTCACTTAGATACCCATCAGTCGTGGGATCTGACAGGAGTTGCATAGGGTTTAAACCCTCGCAAGAAAAGCAAAAGTCTCGAAAGGCATCGGGACATCGACATTTGGGAAATCGGGGATTCTGACATCAAGAGGTCAGGACACTATAAGATAAGAGTCCCTAAAGGAATTTTCCATCGTAGTTTCGCATATTGGGATATCGGAAGTCTTGATGACAGGGGATCGAGAATCTCCAATATGAAAAACCTGAAACAGATCTGAGTCATCCATCAGTTGGGACACGTGGCGGAGACTGAGAGTCTGTCAACATTTTGCAAGTCAGGATTTTGGAGATCAAGAGGATAGGATGACGGAGCATTTCGGCATTTGATTTCGTGAAATTGTGAAATGATTGAGGATTGTCCATCATAGGAGGACACGTGGCAGAAATCCAAGAATTCAGGAAAAATCTTGATAGGAGAGCCATTTCGGCATTTTGAGATTCAGTGTTTCATGAATCTTGAGGACAGGAAGTATGCGCATTTCGGAAACACGAAGTCCGAAACCCCAACAAGGTGGAAAGCTCTGTTGTGGGGCCAGCTAATGTCACTTCGTCATATCGGAGGTTAGGAATCGGAACTTCGAGAGTTCCAAGGGAAAGAACCCATAGGCATTTCAGTGTTTCAAAACCCAAAATCGTGAAATGACAAGGACCGTCCATCTCGAGGGGACACATGGAAACAACCTAGGTTTTCGAAGAAAATCCTGAAAGGCAAGGCCATTTCGGTATTTCAAAAATCGACACTTCGGGAGTCGAGAGACCAAGAGTTCGGGCGCTTGAGTCGCGGAACCCAGAAAGGGACTACAGTCATATAAAGGGAGGTCATGTGGACCAAAGGTATAGCCCAGGGGGGATAACTGAAGCTAAATATGTTTCGGTGAATCGGGATATCGAAGATCGGGAGATCGAGAAGACAAAGGTTCTCATCAAAAGGAATCAAAAAACCTTGACACTCGAAGTTTGCATTTCCTGTGGGAAAAATGTTCATGGTCACATTCGAGCCATGAAGGTAAAGGAAGGACCTGTGGATCAGGGTTTAATAGAGATTCCAGTGGGAATTGAAAGAGCTAATTCAGCTCGAGAAAGGGAAATTAGAACGATCCTTAAGACCGGGAGGTCAGGCATGGGACCTGCTGCGGTAGGTACCCGACAATCAGTTCTATCACAAATGACTATAGTGTTTAAGTGACTTGGATGTCATAGACATCAAGAAGATAGTATATGCTATATGTTGTACTTATTATTTAATTTATGTTGCGAAATATTGCTATGATTTGTGGTGAGTGTGGTTTTGATAGGACGCACAACTTGCCCAGAGTGATTGTTTGATGATGTGACTCTAAGAACAACAGTTGCACAGTATGGCTCGATATAGGGTGTTGACCCTAGTTCTATAAGGAGGGGTGGAGGTATTGCCCACCGTTTATCCTCTGAAACCTAGAGTGGTGGGAAGGTTGTGTGAAGTCACGCTCCCCTAGACATGTGATGGCGACTGCTAGTTTCCTGTTGGGGAAGCTTGGTCGAGATGTATGAAACTTCCGCTTATGGGTTCTATCTGGAGTCAGGTAAATATAGTTGACACTCCATCTTATTCCAATAGAGGAAAGGATAAGATGGAAGATGAAAGTAGGTTAGGAAGGAAGGATGCTTTGATGTTAGTTGAGAATACCGATTGGGGATTAGAGATGCCACTATTGTTTACTCACTTGGTTCCTACAATGTTTAAAACCCTCTTTGATTTCCTATTGAAATTTTAAGTGTGACAATGAGTAATTGATGAATTTGTGTAATTTAGTTCGTTAAGATTATTAAATGATACATTATTGGATCTGTTGTCCTACGTGTCTGGGTGATCATATAGGAACTATGCACTAGAGGCAATGATTTTTTATCATTAGTACATGCATGTGATATGTGTCTGCTAGCTACGAACACATACCCTACCCATGTACACTAGTATAAGTAATTAATGTATTAATTATTAAAGTAAATTATTAACTATTTAATTGAATGTTTATTGAATATGTAAATTATATTGCATACAAATATCTAGAAGCATTAAATACCTTTTTGACTTTGATAAATGGTGGGTGTGATGAATTAAATGAGCATGGTGGGGTGTTATGTACATTTTGGCGAAAATTATCAAATAGCATTTATTATCTAGCATGAGAATAAAGACTTTTTATTTTATTTATTGTTGTTTAATGCAAGTCATTTATATTTAGTTTTATTTTAATATTTTCCCAAAATATCTAGATAAGGAAGGTTGATGGATAATAATGAGGGGGTTGAGGAGACTTGGGGAAGTGTGTATGGAAACTTGATAAATAGGGAGAAGAGGTAGAGAGGAGGAGGAGGAGGAGGATGGAGAGGTTTGAGCATGATGAGAGGTTGTGAAATTCTTGGAAGATATAATTCTTGTGATAGTTTTCTTTGAGCATTTGTGTTTTGATGTTCTTGGAGTCATGGGCATGGAGGGCCAAGAAACCAAAAGGTTTCTTTGATCTAGGAAGTCATCTAGGCTCTTAGTTGGTAGGGAGGATTCCGTTGTTTCACTTTGGTAATGTGGGAAAAGAGTGCTAGGAGGCTCCTAGGAGTACATTACAATCGACGAGCTTCGACAAACTAAGGAAGATGTATTTTTCAATGGTATTTGATGTTGATATTTTGACTATACTTTTTTTTTAAGTTGTAAATCTTAGAGTTAACCTATTACTTATTTCATCATGCTATTTAGATTTATCGTTCAGAAAATGTAGAAGAAATGTGTAAATGAAATGAAGTTATGTTAAAGCAAAGTTGTTATTGTGTATGTATAAAATGAATAATTAATTGTTTAACATCCTGGATGGGTGTTACATATGGTATCAGTGCCCAGTTTCAAAAATGAAACCTGGGCTTGACCAGCCACAACATTGAGATTTTATCTTTTTAAATATGCAACCCAATTTGGGTTGTTACATGGCATGCCACCTCTATACCTCAACTCCACGAAGTAGAGTACAAATTAACTCTGAAAGTAAATATTAACTCAGAATCCATCACTTATCATAGCTTCTCTTAATTGTTGTTGATGATTGATCTGGGAGAGTTCTTGTTTGGTGAGAAAAAAATGCAAGAAAACAACAGATAGTGACCAAATAGTGGAAATATCTTTGTCAAACAGATCCACAACATAACTCAACCACCAGAACAGTTGTTGGTTCACAAAACTGTAACTTCCCCATGGGAATGAATATTTTTTTAAGTCTATCTATACTGGGTATGTTGCTGCTCCAGTAGTTATTGTTAAAATCCAAATCTGGCATCCATGTAAACACATCATGTATTGTCTACACAAAATTTTGTTGCTTCTTCAGTTCTTATTGATAAAATCGAAGTCTAGCACCCATGTTGAGACATCATGTTGTCTGCACAAACTTTTAACTCTAAAAGTTTAATGAAGCCACACAAAACGCATTAAATTCCAAAGAAATATCTATATAACTAGTTGTTATGCACTACATCCATTGGCACCAACTTTACTTGAAATCCATTCACCATTTGGAAGATTAATAGTAGCATTCGCTAGAGCATCAACATCAAAATTGAATTCCCATTATTTAAAATATGAAAAGACAATCGATATCAAACCTGTCAATATGTCTGATGTAGAACTTCTTAAATTTTATTTTGAGTTGTCCTGCCTCTGCACACAACTTAGCCATATCCTCATTATTGGTTTTTTGTAAGCCCTGAATTAGAATTGGTGCACCATAGCTAGATGGGTGTTACATACATGGGCTCGTTTCTCTGCAAACGCAAGTTGGAGAGTTTCAGGTTTTCAATTTCTTAGCAATCCATGGCCATGGCCACATCGCAAAACCTGGTAATGCATGGATTGAAGCAACACAATTCACAAATCGGCCAGAGCTTTATCTACAACCTTCCTTCGAGTAGATCCCATTGGTCTCAGGAGTTGTGTAGAAATCACAACTTTACAATAGTATCGGCAATGTGCAGCAGCGACAGGGATCTTCAACTTACAATGGTTGTTGTTGTTAACAATGACGCAGATTGCATTGCAGAGGACTCGTCGGCTTCTTTATGCGAAAATGTTGTGCAAGAAAAGGAGCTGATTATTTCTATAATTCTTGTGAACTTCAACAATTCTTTTGAGCCATATGGCACTCTAATCACACCTCTCTACCAGACTACAACTTTCAAGCAACCTTCTGCCACAGATAATGGTCTAGATGATTATACTAGAAGTGGAAATATTACTCAGGATTCATTGGAAGATCTGTTAGATAAATTAGATGGTTTCGATCGAGCATTTTGTTTCTCTAGTGGGATGGTTGCTTTGTCTGTCGTTACACATCTTGTAGAAGCAGGAAAGGAAATTGTTGTTGGGGATGACATATATGCCCAGGACAAGAAATTGTTGTTGGAGATGACATATATGGAGGATCTGATAGATTTCTTTTTAGAGTAGTCCCAAAAAATGGGTATGTTGCATTGGGAATCACCCTAGGTTGTTGAGTTTCATGATGTTGTTCCCTGTGCTTCCTTTCAACTCTCTCATCTTGTCTCCTTCATTTTTCACTAGGGACATAAGTGCATCAGCCTTTGCAATGGCATCTAAATTTTTCTTAGCATACTATATTCTCATTGGTTTATCATAGAAGGGAGAGCCTTGCATTTGTTGGAGTGCATTAGTAACAGCAGAGACTTCATCAAAAACAACCCATGCCTGACCCCGATGCTTAAGATTTTTGAGAGCAATAACATCTACAATTTTTCCAAATTGAGAGAAAACTACATACAAAGAATTTTGAGCTCATCTAACCTGGTTTTCTCATGGAGATTGTTGATATAAATGGTCATATTTGAAGGAATATTGGAGGACTGCATCTTTGCTTCTCGTATTTGTAGTTATGTGCTTCTTCACCAGAGATTAAAACTGAGAATATATGTTCCAATCCCCTTTCCTAGTGACATGATCCCCTTTAATCGCTAAGGGATTATTGATTGGTCAAGAAAACCTTGCCTTTATCTAACTACCCTAGAGACTAGGTCAGCTCACACTTACCAATGTCACCTCTATGAAAATACACAGAAGGAAAAATCATGGATAAAGATTTACATGAATTGAATGTCACAGTGATATAGCATGTGACTGCACACTTTGGAAATGAGTGCAACTACCTCTAGCACAGATGGATTACCTATAGTCAATGCACTTATGAGTATTTAATGCATAAATGGATGGGTACAAACACTGTATCAACATCTCTTATTTGAATTTCCAGTCTGGTTGTGGGAGTGATCTTGTCAGTCGATAATGCCTTCTATAGTTGAGTGTGCGAGGGACAACGTTTGCAGGCACTTTCTTCAATGGGCTCGATTTGGACATAGATGGTGCACATGGAACCTTTGTGTAGGTTACATGAGATGCACTCTAACACGTAAAAGAGAGGACGTAGGTCTAATTAATAAGTATTGAATGGATAATAAATTTATGGCAGCATCTACTTATCTTCCATTGACTTTTCTGCCACTTTTATGTTTCTCTAGAGATGGGTGGAATGATCACATTGGGAATTTCTATTCTTGCACCCATGACCAACATCATCTGTGCTATAGGTGTTGTTTTGGTGACAGATCCATTGTGCAGGTGACAGATCCGTTCTTTAATCTCTTTATGTTGGTATGTGGCTCCATGAGCAACTCCACAGGCAAGAAGTGCGATAATCCAAACGATAATTTCTGCAAACTTGAAGTGCAACAAGAAGAACGATAATTTGAGTAATTAAATCATGAGAAACAAAAAACATTGAAAATATATGTTTCATTAATTTCTTACAACTATGACATGGTGAAATTATCTTCTTAAAACATTAAGCCAAGACTCAGAGAGGTGACTTAATTATCTTGTTTAAATAATACGCCACTTGACCAACCTATTGATTTCCTGTGAGGAAATACAAGCGTTTCTTCTCTCAAGATAAGTGGAATGAATAGGTATATAAAAAAAAGTGGATAATAATATAATTAAAATATATAATAGAAAAGTAATTTATACAATAATAAATGTAATCTATAAAAATATAAAAATAAAAGTTAAAAGTGTTGTGTTGATTAAAGAAAAATAAATAAATATGAATTAAATAATAATGAAAAGTAAGTGAAATAATAATGTACGAGGTGTATATATATGTATATATATATATATATATATATATATATATATATATATATATATATATATATATATATATATAAAGTATGTGAATTAAGAATAATAAATAATAAAGGCAATTTCATTATTATTTATTTTATACTTTATTATTCACATTATTTGTACAATATCAATAGTTGTTAAATTTAATATAATAATATTTGTTACTTTTGTTATAATAATAATAAAATAAATAAAAACAAAAATTTAATATTCATCCTAAGTTATTATAAGAGTGGATCATATGAGAAAGTTTAATGCAATCAAAGAATTGGAAAAATGCATGGCATTGTGAGCAAGATGACAACTATAAGTGTAGCTTTAGGCAACCATTTCAAGCTAGAATATGGAATCTAGTTCTTAGAGTGTGGAATAGAAAAGTGAAAGTGTAGATTATAATTAAAGTCCAATTTGATATATTTTAAGGTTAATGATGTACATTGAAACAAATCTTGTAACCTAGAAAATAATTTGTTGAAGAGGGAAACATTGTGTTATGTATGACTTTTGTGGAAGGTATTTAGTAAAGTTCATGAAAACATAGTCATAAGAATGGTTTGTATTGATCACAAGGGAGAATCTAACCTTAGTAATGATAAGAGTGAAGGACACATCATTGTTACAAGAAAGACATTGACCACTTACAAGTTAGCGAAGGGTTGGTTTCATGGGGAGGTCAACGCATTTTAAGGTCTCCTTAATAATTATGATTATCATAAACAACTAATGATGTGTTATGCTCTTAATTCTTGTGCATTATATGCTTTTTTTATGAGAATATCTATGTTTTTTCTGGTCATACTTATTCTCCATAGAGGAAGGGTCATGTAACAAATTACCATTCGCTAGAAAATATTACATAGTTAATGCAGAATTATGTGTGGTGTGCTAGGTTATGAGCATAGCTTATGCACTTGGGTTGCTTCTACACTTAAGTGTGAGTGGGAAAGTATTGACCCTAGAGAGGGTGTAGTGCCAAGTCTACCACCATAATAGTTATAGATTGTTTTTAATCAATTACCTAGGTTGGTGTGGTCATATGGTATATTGTAATTGGGCCTATGTTGTTAACCTAGAACTCAAGTTTGGAATGATAAATGAAATATGATGATCTTGGTTTTATATCATATTGTGTGATGGGGTATATTGACTAGTTTCTATCAACCAATGTGATGTTAGGTCAAATCATGTTTAATTGTTGAGTTGAATTAATCATACTAAAGTAGTGGAGTTCATGTATATCTTATGAAGGATTGATAATTTTAGTATAATAAGTGACAAGTACCTTAGATACCGCTAGTTGACTAAGAAAAATGAATTAAAGAATGCTTTGATAAAATGGGGTATCCCTTGGGAAAAGGCCAACACTTTCACCCATAAATTTATTGGTAGTAGAGACCGCAATGGAGTGTCGTGGTTTATTATGCAGAAGCCCCTTGTAAGAGAGGTGAGTTTTCTAAATGGTAGCTCACATCTTCAAATGCATTAATTAGTTTAACAATTGCTTGCTCACCAAGAAGGATGTTTCTCTATGAGGAAACTCTAATAGAAAAATAAAATAAATTATCGATAAGGAATGATTGAAACACTTTCCATCGTTAAACTTCTTTCATAGTAAGGGTTAAAAACTTGAAAGTGATAGAGATGTACAAGAAAAGAGTTATAGGCTAGATTTAGTAGGATTTATGTAGCTATAAATGATATAATTCTGAGACATATTAAGTACAAATGCAAGAAGAGACTACCTTAAGGACAAGTGACTAAAGAGTTTGGAATGAACCCTTAGTAATTTATTCTTGGTATAGAAATATTCACTAACTCATGTGTCAAAATGGTGTTCTTTATGTATAGGCACATTGCTAAAAATTAACTATGGATAGGAATCATGATTTTCTCAACTATGATGAAGATAATCCTACTCAACTATTAACTTCTCTAAATTATATGACTGAAGAGGAAAGTTAGATCGAGGACAATGAGCAAACAAACCATAAAGTGACGATATCACATCACAATCAATTAGCATTATCTTTGTCTATGTTCCTAAGCATGATTCAAAATTTTGTATGCCAATCTCATGAGTGATGTTATATGTATTGTCAAACTATAGTAATAATCAAGTCAATCACGATTGTCTATAATTATCAAGGTATCCAAGGTGGGATTGTATATATGACGTGATGAAATACATATTGAACTCAATATAGGACTCACTTAACTAAATAAATGATGATAAGCTAAGGTTCTAACTGGCGACCAAACCAATAGATTATACTCTAAATACGAGGCTCCTATATGAAACTTAGGAAGAATAAATCTACAAGAGAAACATGTACTTTCATTAATTTAATTACCAAAGGTAATAAAATAGAGTCAAGCCATAGTAAAGTGCCTACTAAATAGGCATAGTTACAATAAATATATTAATAGCCTTGACAAGTTGTAATCAAGTCTTGGTCTAATGGCACCAATATAACACAAGGTTTGTTATCATGAAAGACAAATAGAAGTTGTGTCATAAATTCTACTCATATTGTGGATGGGCATAACTCTGGGATGAAGTTTCTTGAAGGGTTGGTGTATGTAACGCCCCATATCTTGACCTTTAGGGAGTTAGAAGATGGATTGTTTATTGATCTTAGTAATTCAATTCTTCACATTTGTTTGGGCTCAATTAGATTGAGATAAATATTTGAGATATGTACATATTTTTATTTGTTGCATGATTTTATTTTCATTGTTATATACTCATGATGATGATAGTTCTTTGATTTGTTTAAACATGCAAGTTAAAATGTGGAATTTAGATACATGGATACTAGTTTAAGTTATGATATGAATGCATAATAGTTGCCAGACATGATAAAAATAAACATGCATTTCTTAAATTGAATGTCAATACAAATATGGATCCTTATATGAAATTATTATGTATATGCATAGATATGAGTTATTGGTGGATTAACTTACAGGTTAATGAGCTATGTGATAGCCAAATGACTATAGTGTTGAGGTGACTTGGATGTCGTGGACATCAAGAAGATAGTATATGCTATATGTTGTAATTATTATTTAATTTATGATTTGAAATATTGTTATGATTTGTGGTGAGTGTGGTTTTGATAGGACACACAACTTGCCCAGAGTGATTGTTTGATGGCGTTACTCTAAGAATAGTAGTTGCACAATATGGCTCGATATAGGGTGTTGATGCTAGTTCTATAAGGAGGGGTGGAGGTATTTTCCATTGTTTATCCTTTGAAACCTAGAGTCATGGGAGGGCTATGTGAAGTCACACTCCCCTAGACGTGTGATGACGACTGCTAGTTGCCTGTTGGGGAAGCTTGCTCAAGATGTATGACACTACTTCTTATGGGTTCTATCTGGAGTTAGGTCAATATAATTGATGCTCCATCTTAGTCCAGCAGAGGAAAGGATAGGATGGAAGATGGAAGTAGGTTAGGAAGGAAGGATGCTTCGATGTTAGCTGATAATACCAATTGGGGATTAGAGATGCCACTATTGTTTACTCACTTGGTTCCTACCATGTTTAAAACCCTCTTTGATCTCCTATTGAAATTTTAAGTGTGACAATGAGTTATTGACGAATTGGTGTAATTTAGTTCATTAAGATTATTAAATGATGAATTACTTGATCTGTTGTCCTACATGTCTTGGTGATCATATAGGAACTATGCACTAGAGGCAATGATTGTTTATCACTAGTACGTGCATGAGATATGTGTCTGCTATCTACACACACATACCCTACCCATGTACACTAGTATAAGTAATTACTGTATTAATTATTAAAGTAAATTATTAACTATTTAATTGAATGTTTATTGAATATGTAAATTATATTGCTTACAAATATCTAGAAGCATTAAATACCTTTTTGACTTTGATAAATGGTGGGTGTGATGAATTAAATGAGCATGGTGGGGTGTTATGTACATTTTGGGGGAAATTATCAAACAACATTTACTATCTAGCATGAGAAGAAAGACTTTTTATTTCATTTATTATTGTTTAATGCAAGTCATTTATATTTAGTTTTATTTTAATATTTTCCCAAAATATCTAGATAAGGGAGGTTGATGGATAATAATGAGGGGGTTGAGGAGACTTGGGGAAGTGTGTATGGAAACTTGATAAATAGAGAGAAGAAGTAGAGAGGAGGAGGAAGATGGAGAGGTTTGATCATGATGAGAGGTTGTGAAATTCTTGGAAGATATAATTCTTGTGATAGTTTTCTTTGAGCATTTGTGCTTTGTTGTTCTTGGAGTCACGGGCATGGATTGCCAAGAAACCGAAAGGTTTCTTGGAGCTAGGAAGTTGACTAGGCACCTAGTTGGCAGGGAGGATTCTGTTGTTTCACTTTGGGAAAGCGGGAAAAGAATGCTAGGAAGTGCCTAGGACTACATTACAACCGATGAGCTTCGACAAACTAAGGAAGAGGTATTTTTCAGTGGTATTTTTTGTTGATATTTTGTATATACTTTTTTTTTAAGTTGTAAACCTTAGAGTTAACCTATTACTTATTTCATCATGCTATTTAGATTTATCGTTGAGCAAATCTAGAAGAAATGTGTAAATGAAATGAAATTATGTTAAAGCAAAGTTGTTATTGTGTATGTATAAAATGAAGAATTAGTTGTTTAACATCCTGGATGGGTGTTACATATGGTATCATAGCCTAGTTTCAAAAATGAAACCTATGCTTGACCACCCACAACACTGAGATTTTATCTTTTTAAATATGCAACCCAATTTGGGTTGTTACATGGCATGCCACCTCTATACCTCAAATCCACGAAGAAGAGTACAAATTAACTCAAAAAGTAAATATCAACTCAGAATCCATCACTTATCATAGCTTCTCTTGATTTCTCTTGATGATTGATCTAGGAGAGTTCTTGTTTGGTGAGAAAAAAAGTGGAAGAAAACAACAGACAGTGACTAGATAGTGGAAATCTCTTTTTCAAACAGATCCACAACATAAATAAATAACCAGAATAGTCATTGGTTCACAAAATTGTAACTTCCCAATGGGAATGAATATTTTTGGAAGTCTATCTATACTGGGTATGTTGTTGTTGCAGTGGTTATTGATAAAATCAAAATCTGGCATCCATGTAAACACATCATGTATTGTCTGCACAAAATTTTGTTGCTTCTTCAGTTCTTATTGATAAAATCGAAGTCTGGCACCCATGTTGAGACATCATGTTGTCTACACAAACTTTTAACTCTGAGAGTTTAATGAAGCCACACAAAATGCGTTAAATTCCAAAGAACAATCTATATAACTAGTTTTTATGCACTACATCCATTGGAACCAACTTTACTTGAAAGCCATTCACCATTTGGAATCTTAATAGCAGCATTTGCTAGAGCATCAACATCATAATTGAATTCTCGTTATTTAAAATATGAAAATACAATCGATATCAACCCTGTTAATATGTCTGATGTAGAACTTCTTAAATTTTATTTTGAGTTGTGCTGCCTCTGCACACATCTTAGCCATATCTTCATTCTTGGTTTTCCATAATCCCTGAATTAGAATTGGTCCACCATAGATAGATGGGTTTTACATACATGGGCTCGATTCTCTGCAAACCCAAGCTGGAGAGTTTCAGGTTTTCAATTGCTTAGCAATCCATGGCCATGGCCACGTCGTAGAACCTAGTAATGCATGGATTCAAGCAACACAATTCACAAATCATCCAGGGATTTATCTATAACCCGCCTTCAAGTAGATCTCATTGGTGTCAGGAGTTGTGTATAAATCATAGCTTTACAATCGTATCGGCAAGGTGCAACAGTGACAGAGAGCTTCAACTTACAATGGTTTTTGTTGTTAACAATGACATAGATTGTGTTGCAGAGGATTCGTCATCTTTTTTATGTGAAAATGGTGTGCGAGAAAAAGAGCTAAGTATTTGTATAATTCTTGTGAACTTCATCAATTCTTTTGACCCATATGGTGCTCTAAGCACACCTCTCTACTAGACTGCAACTTTCAAGCAGCCTTCTTCCAGAAAGAATGGTCCAAATGATTATACTAGAACTGGAAATCCTACTCCGGATTCATTATAAGATCTGTTAGTGAAGTTAAGCGGTGTCTATCAAGCATTTTGTTTCACTACTAGGATGGCTACTTTGTCTGCCATTACACATCTTGTAGAAGCAAGACAGGAAATTGTTGTTGGAGATGACATATATTCGCAGGACAGGAAATTGTTGTTGGAGATGACATATATGGAGGATCCGATAGATTTCTTTCTATAGTAGTCCCAAAATATGGGCATGTTGCATTGGGAATCACCCGAGGTTGTTTAGTTTCATGATGTTCTTCCCTGCACTTCCTTTCAACTCTCTCATCTTGTCTCCTTCATTTTTCCCAAGGGACATAAGTGTCATCAGCCTTTGCAATGGCATCTAAATTTTTCTTAGCATATTGTATTCTCATTGGTTTATCATAGAAGGGAAAGCCTTTCATTTGTCGGAGTGCATTAGTGGTAGCAGAGACTTAATAAAAAACAACCCATGCTTGACCCCGATGCTTCAAAGTTTTGAGGGCAATAACATCTACAATTTTTCCAAATTGAGAGAAAACTACATGCAGATACTTTTGAGCTCATCTAACTTGGTTTTCTCATGGATATTGTTGATATAAATGGTCATATTTGAAGGAATATCGGAGGACTGAATCCTTTCTTCTTGTATCTGTAGTTATGTGCTGCTTTGCTAGACATTAAAATAGATAATATATGTTCCAATCCCCTTTCCTAGTGACATGACCCCCTTTAATCACTAAGGGATTGTTGATTGGTCAGGGAAACCTTGTCTTTATCTACCTACCCTAGAGACTAGGTCAGCTCACACTTACCAATGGCACCTCTATGAAAAGACACAGAAGGAAAAATCATGGATAAATATTTACATGAATTGAATGTCATAGTGATATAGCATGTGACTGCATGCTTTGGAAATGGGTACAACTACCTCTAGTGCAAATGGATTACCTATAGTCAATGCACTTATGAGTATTTAATGCACAAATGGTTGGGTAAAAAGACTGTATCAACAACTCTTATTTGAATTTCCAGTCTGGTTGTGGGAGTCATCTTGTCAGCCGATAATGCCTTCTATAGTTGAGTGTGTGAGGGATAGTGTTTGCAGGCACTTTCTTTAATGGGATTGATTTGGACATAGATGGTAAACATGGAACCTTTGTATAGGCTACGTGACATGCACTCTAACACATAAAAGAGAGGACGTAGGTCTAATTAATAAGTATTGAATGGATAAAAAAATTATGGCAGTATCTACTTATCTTCCATTGACTTTTGTGCCACTTGTATGTTTCTCTAGAGATAGGTAGAATGATCACATTGGGAATTGCTATTCTTGCACCCTTGATAGACATCATCCATGCTATAGGTGTTGTGCCGGTGACTGATCCATTGTGCAAGTGACAGATCTGTTCTTCAATCTCTTTATGTTGGTATGTGGCTCCATGAGCAACTCCACAGGAAAGAAGTGCCATAAGCCAAATGATAATTTTTGCAAACTTGAAGTGCAACAAGCAGAATGATAATTTGAGTAATTAAATCATGCAAAACAAAAAACCTGGAAAATATATGTTTCGTTAATTTCTTACAACTATGACGTGGTGAAATTATCTTCTTAAAACATTAAACCAAGACTCGGAGAGTCGACTTAATTATCTTGTTTAAATAATACGACACTTCACCAACCTATTAATTTTCTGTGAGGAAATACAAGTGTTTCTTCTCTCAAGATAAGTGGAATGAATAGTTATAAAAAAAAAAGTGGATAATAATATAATTAAAATATATAATAGAGAAGTAATTTATACAATAATAAATGTAATCTATAAAAGTATAAAAATAAAAGTTAAAAGTGTTGTAATGATTAAAGAAAAAATAATAATTAAATATGAATTAAATAATAATGAAAAGTAAGTGAAATAATAACGTACGAGGTATATATATACATATATAAAGTATGTGAATTAAGAATAATAAATAATAAAGGCAATTTCATCATTATTTATTTTATACTTTATTACTCTCATTACTTGTACAATATCAATAGTTGTTACATTTAATATAATAATATTTGTTACATTTGTTATAATAATATTTGTTACTTTTGTTATAATAATAATAAAATAAATAAAAAGAAAAATTAACATTCATCCTAAGTTATTATAAGAGTGGATCATACGAGGAAGTTTAATGCAATCAAAGAATTGCAAAAATGCATGGCATTATGAGCAAGACGACAACTATAAGTGTAGCTTTAGGCAACCATTTCAAGCTAGAATACAGAATCTAGTTCTTAGAGTGTAGAATAGAAAAGTGAAAGTGTAGATTATAATTAAAGTCCAATTTGATATATTTTAAGGTTAATGATGTACATTGAAACAAATCTTGTAAACTAGAAAATAATTTGTTGAAGAGGGAAACATTGTGTTATGTATGACTTTTGTGGAAGGTATTTAGTAAAGTTCATGCAAACATAATCATAATCATGGTTTGTATTGATCAGAAGGGAGAATATAACCTTAGTAATGATAAGAGTGAATGGCATATCATCATTACAAGAAAGACATTGACCACTTACAAGTTAGCAAGGGGTTGGTTTCATGGGGAGGTCAATGAATTTTAAGGTCTCCTTAATAATTATGATTATCATAAACAACTAATGATGTGTTATGCTCTTAATTCTTGTGTATTATATGTTTTGTGTATGAGAATATCTATGTTTTTTCTGGTCATACTTATTCTCCATAGAGGAAGGGTCATGTAACAAATTACCGTTGGCTAGAAAATATTACATAGTTAATGGAGAATTTGGTGTGGTGTGCTAATTTATGACCATAGATTATGCACTTCGGTTGCTTCTACACTTAAGTGTGAGTGGGAAAGTATTGACCCTAGAGAGGTTGTAGTGCCAAGTCTACCATCATAATAGTTATAGATTATTTTTAATCAATTACCTAGTTTTGTGTGGTCATATGGTATATTGTAAGTGGGCCTATGTTGTGAACCTAGAACTCGAGTTTGGAATGATAAATGAAATATCATGACCTTGGTTTTATATCATAATGTGTGATGGGGTATATCGACTAGTTTCTATCAACCACTATGATGTTAGGTCAAATCGTGTTTAATTGTTGAGTTGAATTAATCATACTAAAGTAGTGGAGTTCATGTATATCTTATGAAGCATTGATAATTTTAGTATAATAAGTGACAAGTACCTTAGATAATGCAAGTTGACTAAAAAAAATAAATGAAAGAATGCTTTGATAAAATGGGGTATCCATTGGGAAAAGGCCAAGACTTTCACCCATAAATCTATTGGTAGTAGAGACCACAATGGAGTGTCATGGTTTATTATGCACAAGCCCCTTGTAAGAGAGGTGAGTTTTCTAAATGGTAGCCCACATCTTGAAATGCATTAATTAGTTTAACAATTGCTTGCTCACCAGCAAGGATGTTTCCCAATGAAGAAACTCTAATTGAAAAATAAAATAAAATATAGATAAGGAATGATGAAAACACTTTCCATCGTTAAACTTCTTTCATAGTAAGGGGAAAGAACTTGAAAGTGATAGAGATGGACAAGAAAAGAGTTATAGGATAGATTTAGTAGGATTTATGTAGGTATAAACGATATAATTGTGAGACATACAAAGTACAAATGCGAGAAGAGAATACCTTAAGGACAAGTGACTAAAGAGTTTGGAATGAACCCTTAGTAATTTATTCTTGGTGTAGAAATGTTCACTAACTCACGTGTCAAAATGGTGTTCTTTATGTATAGGCACATTGGTAAAAATTAACTATGGATAGGAAGCATGATTTTCTCAACTATGATGAAGATAATCCTACTCAACTATTAACCTGGTCGAGATCTAAATTATATGACTAAAGGGGAAAGTGAGATGGAGAACAATGAGCAAACAAACCATAAAGTGACAACATCACATGAAAATTAGTTAGCGTTATCTTAGTCTATGTTCTTAAGGATGATTCAAACTTTTGTATGTCAATCTCATGAGTGATGGAATATGTATTGTCAAACTAGAGTAAGAATCAAGTCAATCATGATTGTTTATAATTATCAAGGTATCCAAGGTGGGATTGTATATATGACGTGATGAAATACATATTGACCTCAATATAGAACTCACTTAACTAAATAACTGATGATAAGCTAAGGTTCTAACTGGCGACCAAACCAATAGACTATACTCTAAATACGAGGCTCCTATATGAAACTTAGGAAGAATAAATCTACAAGAGAAACATGTACCTTCATTAATTTAATTACCAATGGTAATAAAATAGAGTCAAGCCATAGTAAACTGCCTACTACATAGGCATAGTTACAATCAATATATTAATAGCCTCGACAAGTTGTAATCAAGTCTTGGTCCAATGGGACCAATATAACACAAGGATTTCTATTATGAAAGACAAATAGAAGTTGTGTCATAAATTCTTCTCATTTTGTCGATGAGCATAACTTTGGGACGAAGTTTCTGGAAGGGTGGGTGTATGTAACACCACATATCTTGACCTTTAGGGAGCTAGAAGATGGACTGTTTACTAATCTTAGTAATTCAATTCTTAACATTTGTTTCGGCTCAATTAGATTGAGATATATATTTGAGATATGTACATATTTTTATATGTTGCATGATATTATTTTCATTGTTATATACTCATGATGATGATAGCTCTTTTATTTGTTTAAACATGGAAGTTAAAATGTGGAATTTAGGTACATGGATACTAGTTCAAGTTATGGTATGAATGCATAACAGATGCCAGACATGATAAAAATAAACATGCATTTCTTAAATTGAACGTCAATACAGATATGGATCCTTGTATGAAATTATTATGTATATGCATAGATATGAGTTATTGGTGGATTAACTTACAGGTTAATGAGCTATGCAATAGCCAAATGACTATAGTGTTGAGGTCACTTAGATGTTGTAGACATCAAGAAGATAGTATATGCTATATGTTGTACTTATTATTTAATTTATGATTTGAAATATTGCTATGATTTGTGGTGACTGTGGTTTCAACAAGACGCACAACTTGACCAGAGTGATTGTTTGATGACATGACTCTAAGAACAGTAGTTGCACAATATAGCTCAATATAGGGTGTTGACCCTAGTTATATAAGGATGCGTGGAGGTGTTTCCCACCATTTATCCTCTGAAACCTAGAGTCATGGGAGGGATATGTGAAGTAACGCTCCCCTAGACATGTGATGCTGACTTCTAGTTTCCTATTGAGGATGCTTGGTCGAGATGTATGACACTTCCACTTACGAGTTCTATCTGGATTTAGGTCAATATAGTTGATGCTCCATCTTAGTCCAACAGAGGAAAGGATAGGATGGAAGATGGAAGTAGGTTAGGAAGGAAGGATGCTTCGATGTTAGTTGAGAATACCGATTGCGGATTAGAGATGCCACTATTGTTTACTCACTTGGTTCCTACCATGTTTAAAACCCTCTTTCATTTCCTATTGAAATTTTAAGTGTGACAATGAGTTATTGATGAATTGGTCTAATTTAGTTTGTTAAGATTATTAAATGATGGATTACTTGATCTGTTGTCCTACGTGTCTTGGTGATCATATAGGAACTATGCACTAGAGGCAATGATTGTTTATCGTTAGTACATGCATGAGATATGTGTCCGCTAGGTATGCACACATACCCTACCCATGTACACTAGTATAAGTAATTAATGTATTAATTATTAAAGTAAATTATTAACTATTTAATTGAATGTTTATTGAATATGTAAATTATATTGCATACAAATATCTAGAAGCATTAAATACCTTTTTGACTTTGATAAATGGTGGGTGTGATGAATTAAATGAGCATGCTAGGGTGTTATGTACATTTTGGGGAAAATTATCAAACAACATTTACTATCTAGCATGAGAATAAAGACTTTTTATTTCATTTATTGTTGTTTAATGCAAGTCATTTATATTTAGTTTTATTTTAATATTTTCCCAAAATATCTAGATAAGGGAGGTTGATGGATAATAATGAGGGGGTTGAGGAGACTTGGGGAAGTGTGTATGGAAACTTGATAAATAGGGAGAAGAAGTAGAGAAGAGGAGGAGGATCTAGAGGTTTGAGCATGATGAGAGGTTGTGAAATTCTTGGAAGATATAATTCTTGTGATAGTTTTCTTTGAGCATTTGTGCTTTGTTTTTCTTGGAGTCATGGGCACAGAGAGCCAAGAAACCAAAAGTTTCCTTGGAGCTAGGAATTCGTCTAGGCTCCTAGTTGGCAAGGAGGATTATGTTGTTTCACTCTAGGAAAGCGAGAAAAGAATGTTAGGAAGCGCCTAGGACTACATTACAATCGATGAGCTTTGACAAACTAAGGAAGAGGTATTTTTCAGTGGTATTTGTTGTTGATATTTTGTATATAGTTTTGTTTTAATGTGTAAATCTTAGAGTTAACCTATTACTTATTTCATCATGCTAATTGGATTTATTGTTGAGCAAATGTAGAAGAAATGTGTAAATGAAATGAAATTATGTTAAAGCAAAGTTGTTATTATGTATGTATAAAATGAATAATTAATTGTTTAACGTCTTGGATGGGTGTTACACATATTGTACGAGTTCAACTTGGACTTTGTATCTGCCAAGTCCAAGAAATATTTATTCTTTTCCAAGCCCATATCGAATTTTCCTAGGGAGGACGAGGAAAATTTTATTATGGACTCATTTCGACATGGGAATATCTTCCTTATCACTTCAATTGATCCTTTGTACAAGGATATTCTCCTATGTATCCATACTTTGAAGTTGTCTGCACATTATTCATGAGATGAACGACATCATATTCACCACCAGGTGAAGAATTACCTTATTATCGATGACACCTTCTATCATTGGGGATTTGATTTGATGATCTAATGTTGTTTAACTCACTAGGAAGAATGTATTCTTCTTAATGATTTCCACAATGGAGCATGTGGTCATCATATTTATGGGTTAGAAAAAGTCCAAACATTTGTGTGCACCAGATAATTTTGGCCAATAATTTTCAAAGATTGTGTTGAGGAGGTCAAAAGATGTCACCCTTGTCAAATATTTTCTAAAAATATCTGTGTGCATATTTATCCTATGTTTCATATCATCATCGTTGATCCCTTGACGAAGTGGTAGATATATTTCACAACATGGCACTCGCCTTTGGCTAGTGAGCATTCTTACATTATCGTGGTCATCAACTACTTTACAAAGTGGGTGGAGGACATTCCTACATTTGAAAATGATGATGAGTATGAAACACTATTCATATTCAATCAAATCATTTCTATATTTAGAGTTTCAAAATATATCATCATTGAACATAGTAGTTACCTCCAGAACCGAATGATGACGAAATTAACATAAAAACTGAGTTTCAAGTAGGAGCACTCATATCCTTATTATCCTCACGAGAATGGTCAAGTAGAGGCCATCAACAAGCATATTAAGGCCATCCTTCAGTGAACTGTCAATGTGAGTAAATAAAATTTGCATCTGATTCTTTACCCAACATTAAGGGGATACCAGAATTCAGTCAATACTACTACAGGTTTCTCACATTTCCATATCGTTCATGGGTGGATGTAGTACTATTGATTGAATGTGAAATACCTTCATTGAATATCACTATCAAGATTCTTTCTGACATGATTTAATTATAAGTGTCTCTCATTCACTTGTAACATATCAATGAGTAGTGACGTGAAGAGGCCATGACAAATGAGGCACACAAAAATCGTGTTAAGAGTCAATATCATAAGTTTGTCTTCCCAAGTATATTTTTCGAGGGAGACCTTGTTATAGTATACGATCAAGATAAGGATGATTTAGAGGTAGGAAAGGTTAACCTGATGTGGCACTGTCCTTACATTTGAGGCATGCATTATGAAAGGGATCCTATGAGTTATCATATTATGAGGGTAACGTTCTACCAGAGCCTAGAAATGGGCTCTACCTCAAGAGGTACTATTCTTGAGCATCAATGCTTTGACATCTGCCCCTTTTGTAATTATTGTATATTGGTAGTATTTAGGGCTAGCACAATTCATTTTATTTCTATTTCAGTTTTCTTATGGTGCTTTTGCTTGATTGGTAGATGTTAGTAGAATATTCAATCTTCATAAGGTTTGTGGATGGCACTTTCCATCACACTCAAAACTTTGCTTCTACCACGTGGGTGATTTACTCTCCTTTGGGACAAGTAGTAACTTCCACAAGAACTTTTCTGGGGTAAAAAGAAAACAATGTGGGTGCGTATAGCGTTGTGATCGAGATTCTTAGAGACACCATTTCACATGGTATTTTCTCTCTCAAAGTCTACCTAGATTTCCAATTGGTAGTTTCGTAGTTGAACAATGAGTACCATGTTATTGATCCTATACTTATCTGATGATTCCTTCATGTGCATCTTCTAAAACGTTCTTTTGAAAATGTTACCTACGTTCACATTTCTAGGAGTGTTAATCTAGTGTCCGATGCATATGCTAATTACGTGTTAGATTAACATTTGTTTCATAATTAAAATTAGAAGCACATACACACTTGTATATGTATATAAAATAATTTCACATTTTTTCATATCGACATAAGTATATCGAGGAAAAAATCTCTCTCTCT
>ML793488.1:35928-57507 GCA_009831015.1 Picea engelmannii | reverse complement strand
TATATATATATATATATATATATATATATATATATCTTTAATATCCATTCAGTAAAAAAATGTGGGTTAATGTTACAAAATTGATCTCCTAGCCCCGAGTGTCTATATTCTACACGGGAGGTCCCTACCCCCACATTAGTGTCTCAATAACATGCTACAATGTTGGATAAATTCCAAAAAAATCACAACCAAGCCCTTAGCATCCTGATGAGATGTCGTTGCATATGCTCCGACAAATGTTTTATGTGTACCATAGGAACTTGATGTATTAGGAAGTACATATTCCTATGAAAATTTTGAAGTACTTTCTTAGCTCTTTCATCATCTATGCCATGTTTTTCCATGCTTCTTCCTCTACATGGATGACATGGGTATCCCTATAGTCTTCTTAGTTCAATATATGCACACTCATGTCATTTTTTTAACATTATTACCCATACCAAAAACATTTTCATTTTGGTTTGCTTCTTGAGAATACTATTAAATAATATAAATAAAATTTATTAAATTTAAAAAATTAAAAAGTGTTTACTTATCTCACTCAATGCCAGACCAGGTGGGACAGGGATATCTAGGTCATGATTGAATTTTAACCCCTCATAGGAATAGCCATCAATAGATATAATATATCATTCCCACCAATTGAGTAAGTCATCGTCATAGGGGTTATACAAGCATTTACCTTCCTTCCACAATATGAGTTCATCCCATCTAGTCATGCAAGACACTCTAAGTGCATGTTTTCCCATGAGAACTCTAGCACTAATGGCATGCACCCTCTTGAAGAAGAAGGTGCAAAGGATGTTTCCATGTTCGAAGTTTTTCATCTTCCCCTTTTTGCACTCGGTCAGTTGTGGCTTAATGCATTGTAGTAAGGTTGATTTCTAGTCATAGATACTAGGTCACAACCACTCTGCTACATAATACATATGTGGATCGGAGGGTTGATGCACTATCATTAATCTTGTGATCCCAACGATGGTTAAAAGGGTGATCTTTAAGCTCAAACTTTTGATCTTTCATATTTGGATTTGGCTCCCAATGCTTTCAGTCCTTGGAGTGCAGTAAGTGGTAGTGTATTCTTCAATGGTGATTCTGCCACCTCCTCGTGTCTTGATCTTGACTATTTCACCTCGCCTCGATATTCCTATAATAAATTAAATGTCCTCCACCTCTATTTTAAGAGGTTAACCATCAAGCATAAATGCATTTTCATCTGACTCCCAATAGTTAACCAGACGTTGTGGTAATACTTTTTAGGCTCACATATTACTTGTCTCAAATAATGTTTTGAAGGCTACATTTTCGAAGGGAGTCCATTTCCTCCAGGGCATCAATTACTTAGTTATGTATGTCCTCATGTTCACTCTCTCTCCATTCTATAAGCATCATGAAATTTTTTAGAGTAATAAAGGAGTTAGAAATTAATTTTTTCCATTTGAATGAAATTGTACATGATTTCCTTTTATGAAAGTCACATGTATAAGTGCCTTTGGTGAGAATTGGGAATGTATAAGGCCTCCTGTATGCACCCCACACCAAAGAAAATCTTGTACACTTCCACCCCTCTTCTAAAATTGAAAAATCTACCTACAAATTGACAAATATTGAAATTTTCTTTGATGAAAATGAAGAGAAGGAGGACCTCTCTTACCTGGTCTAGATGGTCTTTGATCTCATCCTCTAAATATCCTGTTGTAATACCCCTATACTGATCCACAAGTGTAAATATCAATGTATCTATACTTTACTTATAAGTTGGTGAGATGAAGTAACAATTTTGTTGGTTTGGTTTTGTGCGCATTAACTTAGTGCGTGAGAAGTTCAAACCAAAGGAGTGTGCACAATTTTAAAATGGAACAGTGCACATTTTAATTTTTTGGCATCCACCTGTGTAAGTACATAGGCATAGCGCACTGAAAGTGAAACAACTTAATGAATGCAACACACACAAGTGTTAGTGTGAAAGGATGACACACTGAAGGAAAAGGTGCAAAACCATGGATTCAACATGCATTGGCATAGTGCATAGGTTTTGAAGGCCAAAAGATCCTTTTGTATATAAATAAAGGTCTAAGGCACACCTATGTAATGGCATGAGAGTGGCACATTGAGAAAAGAGTGTGCACAACCTAGAAGTTTTGTGTGCACTGGTTTTAATGCATCGACTGTGTATTTTGAGGCTCGTGAGCCTGGATGCAAAAGATCAGTACCTAAGTATTGAGTTTGTAAATGTAATCTCATGAAGTTTAATGAAAAATACATCCCTACAGCAGAATGACCACGTAAAAGAGTATGGGGGGCTTAAACTCCACTAGTTGAGGTCAAGGAGGATAGGTTAAAGGGGCTTAAAGCCAAAAAGGAATATTTTATCAATATTTCTTAAAAAGTGTAAAGTAAGTATACGATATTATATCCTAAGTCCTGGGGAGGGGACAAGTGGATAAAAGTAGTTCTCAACATGAAAAATGTCAAGTTGGGAACATGAAGTAAAATGATTTGGACTTAGTCCATTTGGGCACCCAATCATTCAGGGGGTGATTCGACCATCACAGGGGGAAAGGATATGATTGTTCTGCCATCAAGCAGATTTATATGTCATGCCCCAACTATTCTATGAGTGATTCCATTGATGTTTTCATGATCCAATTGTTACTATAATCAATATGTTGAGTATTGTCATGGATACCTATGTGTGAATTATCTTGGAGAGTTAAATTGAAGAGGTGGGTTTTTAGGCCCGTGGGGCATTAGATTAAAGAGACAGGTTGTCAAGCCCATGGAAGATTGCATTCTCTCTAGGTGAGAGAATTGTTGGGAATTTATTTTCTGAGGTGTCAAACTGTAGTTGCAGGTATCTGCGACTTCATGTTTGGCATGTTGGTGAAGCCCTGGAAGGGAAGTGGGGAAGCCAAAGTCTTGTTGAGAAGAGAAGGGGAAAAATTCCTGCGGTGGGATAGGCATGTGTGGAATGAGAGACTATAGGATGTCAGTGCGAATTGACATATGTGAAATAATTTCCTACAATTGACTCATGTATGTATGAGCTACACGTGACTAAGTTCATGTAGAGTGAGATACTTTATCTTGGCTGGGAACCCTTGCCCAAGTGGAGTTTAGCCCCAGCTTAGGGGTGACCCACTATTGAGATTTATGAATAGAGCAATCTAAGGATGGGAGGAACATGGAAGGTATACCCAAAGTTGGTTCCTTTTATTTCAAAAGATAAGTGTCAATTGTGTGTTAAATCATGTTAGCAACGATATTTATGAAATTGCTATCATGGGTTTATGTTATTTATGTTGTGTGTATAATTTTTTCATGAATTTTGTATAAATCTGTTAAGAAAATGTATGTAATCATGCATTGCATAGTTTCTATATGTTTTTAATTAACGACAGAGTGGTGTCCGAGGAATTTAAGTGGAATTGATGATAAATTGGTATCAGAGCTGATTAAAAAGGAAGTTTTGGTGTGATATGCCCATCTTGGGTGGTTGGGTATGTTACAATATGGTATTAAAGTAAGTAAGTTTTAAGTGACATTTCCTAGCATGTGGTTGGGGTAGGGATGATTTTAAGGATGGAAATTTATTTTAAAATGTAGAAACCTTGGTGAATATTACTAATCCTTCATATGACAACTATAAATGATTGGCGATATTTTTGTAAAAATATTCAAATTTCTAAAGATTTTATATAGTTTTTATAAAATTTTGGTGATTTTAAAGGAAAAATAATTTTATCCTATAGAATTTGGGCGAATCATTTTTAAAATAGTGAATCTCGTTTTTGGGAAAACCATGGAAAATTATCCCATGAGTGAAATTTATCCCTTAAAATCATCCCTGGGTTGGGGGTGTTAAAAAATGTTATCTGAGCCCAATTTACAACATTGAGCCTGGATGGGCTGAGTTAACATCATGTTGAAGAATTTTTCACAGAGAATTGAATTCGGAAGTGACCTAATTTTTTATTATAATGCATCCAAAATGTAAAATTGAGGAACTTGAGAGGAATTGGGTAATATCCCCAATTTAGGTTGCTAAATTCATGAAATATTTGGGAAAAATTCGCACCAGAAATGTCAATCGGTGGCACACTAAAGGATTTTTTTGCATAGTTTGAAATTAAGTATACAGGAGAAGAATTGAATGAATTTCATGATTACAGATCGTCCATGGTGGAATTGATTAAGAATCGGGAAAAATCCCCAATTTCTGCAATGGAAATTATGGGAAAAATAAGTTAAGAGATAAGAGCAGTGTGCATGGTAAGTAGTAATGATGCACAAAAGAATAAGATGTGCAAGTGTATGCATTAAAAAAAATAAGTTGCACTGTGTTGAATCAGTGGTGTGGATAAATGATGTGGCGTAGGTGTGCACACTGAATATTTGGTGTTGCGTAGAAAATAAGGGTGTACATGGTATGGACACTAAGATTTGGCATTACGCAGGGTATCTGCACTAAAGTATGGAACTACGCCATATATAACATGTAGCGTGCATAGAGAATAGGTCCACAATAAAGCACATCGAATATTGACATCACAGGGTGCAGAGCATATGGTGCATGAATAAAAAAATGTGATGCACAAAGTGTGTTCTTGAAGTTCGGCGCACAGTCTGGACACATTAAACAAAAAATAGCAGTGTGGGGTGTAATTCTTACAATTCTCACATAGTATCAGTGTAAATACACTTAACCTTGAAGTAGTGTGGTATAGTCCTAGATGTTCTCAATGAATATTAGTGCACAATAGAAATGTACACACACTGGATAGTGGTGCGCAGTGTCTTCACTATGCTTTAGCCTAGTATATGCATATTTGGTGCATGATAATAATGGATAATTGGTGCACACAAAGTTGATTGGGAAGTTAATTCCCAAGAAATCAAAAGAAATAATTTTGAATGTTGTATGAAAAAAGAATTGTACATCATTTCATGATTTGATTAAAATTGTCTAGTCTAACAAATTTTGTTGGTTGCACATTTTACAGAGTTAACAGTAATTAGATCAAAGTAGGATCGAAACAAGTTTAGAATCATGGAATATGTGTAGGTTATTTTCAGTCATGAAAAGGATATCAAAGGAATATATGTCCATATGGGAAATGAAGGTACAAATTCAAATGGACATGGAGAAGGTAGGGAAGAAATCATGAACATGGTGGAAACCATAAAAATTTTGCAAAGAGATGTCCTAAGTCATAAATATGACAATGCTAGGCTTATGAAATACAAGGAGCAATAGGAAGACTTCAACATTAAGTTCATGTAGAGCTTGGACATAATTGAGAGGAAGATGGACAAGTGTACTGAGTCAAGAAGATCAAGAAGCTATAAGTCTCATGATAAGAGGGGAAGGTCAGTGCACAACAAAAGTATTGGTAGAAAACACCATCATTCTCCAAGACATTCCACTAGGAGAGCACAAAATAGTTCAAGTTCTGCCAAGAAACCTAAGAAGACTGGGGTGGATGAACTACGGGGAGAAATGAACAAAATCAAGCCTCCTATGCTTGATGGTGAACATAAGAAGGATGAGGATGAAAAAACTTGGCTTCTAAATATGAGAAAGTATTTCAATTTCATAATTACTCTTCCAGTGCAGAAGGAAGAATTGATATTTATCAACTCAAGGGAAAAGAATCAATGTGGTGGGACCAATATGTGCAAGTACAACACATTGATGAGAAGCAAGTGACTTGGAGAGACTTCAAGATGTATTTTCAAAGAAAACACTTGACTAAGAGGTACTATGTCAAGAAAATGAAGGAGTTCTTTGAACTCAAGATTGGAAGTTTGACCATATATGAGTATGAAAGAGGGTTTTTAAAGTTGTTGAAATATGTTTCCTTCATCAAGGATGAGCAAGTTAAGATTCAGAGATATTTGAGTGGGATGCCACTATTTATTAGTGAAAGAGTACAATATGATGATCCCAAAACATTGGAGGAAACTATAAGAAGGGCCAAGTGTCTTTATGAACAACAAAAATGGAAATCATATTACCAAAAATCTTGGGAAGACGAGAAGAAAAGTAAGATGGAATAGAGGAAGAAAGGGACTAAGCCATCGTTCTTCAAAAAGAACTATTAGGAAAAACCAACTACTAAATAATACAGAATGAAAAAGTCAATAGGGAAAATCCCAAGGCAACAACCTATTAAATATTGTGGTTCTAAAGGAGACCATATGTATGTATAAGTGAAAGAGTGAATACTATTCGTAGGGCACAACAAGCTGAAACAATGGAGGACATGGGTAGAAGTGTACCTAAGATCTCTGCAACCTTGGAAAGAAAGCAAGTTGATTTTTAGTCGCACATGATATTTGAGTGGGCTACCACTGTTTATTAGTGAAAGAGTACAATATGATGATCCCAAAACATTGGAGGAAACTATAAGAAGGGCCAAGTGTCTTTATGAACAACAAAAATGGAAAGCATATTACCAGAAATCTTGGGAAGGCAAGAAGAAAAGTAAGATGGAATAGAGGAATAAAGGGACTAAGCCATTGTTCTTCAAAAATAACTATCATGAAAAACCAACTACTAAAGAATACAGAATGAAAAAGTCAATAGGGAAAATCCCAAGACAACAACCTATTCAATGTTGTGGTTCTAAAGGAGACCTTATGTACATAGAAGTGAAAGAGTGAAAACTGTTTGCAGCATGCAACAATATGAAACAATGGAGGACATGGGTAGAAGTCTACCTAATATCTCTATAGCCTTGGAAAACAAGCAAGTTGAGTTTCAGTCGCACATGATTGAAATTGAAGGTAAGATAAAAAATCATCCCATGGTTATTTTAATTCATTCGAGAACTATTCATAATTATATAGATCCTAAGATGGTGTAGAGGTTTTATTTTCCAAGAAGCAAACTTGGAAAACCTTGGATGGTGCTGCTAGCTACAGGAGCTAAAATAAACATTAATGAGATGGTCAAATCATGTTCAATGAACATCAATGGATTGAAAACTATAACATATATGAACATCATACCTTTATGTTACTATGACTGACAAATTGGTATGGATTGGTTGGACCAACATCATGTTGTCTTAGACTATTATAATAAAATATTTACTTGCTTGGATGAGGAAGGAAACTTAAGGAAAGTGTAATGGATTCCCAGAGTAGTGTCTGTAAGAGAAATTTCAGCCTTGTAGATGAAAAATATTTATAGAAAAGGGTTTCAAATATTTGTCGCATAGATGGAAGAGACACCTAAGAATAAGGTGTCGTAAATTGAAGACTACACAGTCCTGAAAGAGCTTGAAGATATATTCAGGGAGATACTAGGATTACCATCTAGGAGAGATATTGATTTTTGTATCAATCTAATTCTTGGAGTATCTCTAGTATCTAAGACTCCTTATAGGATGAGTACAATTGAACTGAAATAATTGCAAATGCAACTAGAGGATATTCTAAAGAAGGGATATATATGCCCAAGTGTGTCACCTTGGGGTGCTCCAGTATTATTTGTAAATAAAAAGGATGGAACTTTGAGACAACATAGATTTCAAACAGCTGAACAAAGTAACTCTAAAAAACAAGTATCATTTTCCAAGGATAGGTGACCTCTTTTATCAGTTGAAAGATGAAAGAATATTCTTGAAAATTGATCTCAGGTTAAGATATCATTAGGTAATAATTAAAGAAGAGGACATCAACAAGACTACTTTCAGAACAAGGTATGACCATTATGACTTCACAGTGGTGCCCTTTGGGTTATCAAATGCACCAGTTGTCTTCATGTGTCTCATGAATGGTGTATTCAAAAATTACTTGGAAAACTTTGTCATTTTATTTTTCGATGAAATTATGATATATTCTAAGTCTGAAGAAGAACATGAAAAACACTTCAGAATGGTGTTACAGGTTTTAAGGGAACATTAGTTTTATTCCAAATTGAGCAAGTGTTCGATTTACCAGAAACAAATACATTGTTTGGGCCATATCATCTCTAAGGAAGGGATAACAATAGATCCAGAAAATATAAGAGCCATTCAAGGATGGATAGTGAAAAGTAATGTATATGAGGTAAGATCATTCATGGGCCTTGAAGGTTACTACAGAATATTCATTGAAGGATTTTCCAGAATTGCACACCCAATTACTTCCTTGCAGAAGAAAGGTGTGAAGTTTGAGTGGACACTGGATTGTGAAAGGAGTTTCCTATATTTGAATTAGCTATTAACAAGTGCCCCAATACTGAGAATTGTTGATCCAAATGAAGATTTCATATTATGCATTGATGCATGTAATGAGGGACTTGGTGTAGTGGTTAGCCAAAATTGATATGTGGTGTGTTATGAATCAAGGAAGTTGAAGGAGCATGAAATACATGATGCAACTCATGATTTGGATTTGGCATCCATAGTGCATGCCTTGAATATGTGGAGGCACTACCTCATACGGGAAAGAGATTTGAGTTGAGGAGAGACCATTGCGGTATGAAATACTTGTTTGGACAATGAAATTTAAATGTCAAGAAAAGTAGATGGTTAGATTTCATCACTGAGTATGACTTTGATATAAAGTATATCAAAGGTAAAGAAAACAAAGTGGTTGATGCACTTAGCAAGAGGGTGCATTAGATGCGTGTTATAACTATTAGCATGTATAAATAATATTTGAAGGATAAAATTATAGAAGTTGCCAAATCATCTCAACAATATATGGATTTAAAGGAAAAACTTCAACAAGGTAATTTACAATAGAAAGTTGAAGAGTATAAGATGGAAGGTGATGACATTCTCAGATACAGAGGCATAACTTATGTTCCAATTTCTCAAGAATTGAAGAATTTGATATTGGGAGAAATGCATATTGTACCTTGTGTTGGACACCTAGGTTACCAGAAAACTATTGCAACTGTCAAGACTCAATATTACTGGCCAGGAATGAAGAAAGAAATGTTGATTTCAATTCCAAGTGTTTGCATGCCAAAAGGTCAAGTTTGAGCATAGACATATGGATATATTGTTACATACATTTACCATTCTTGAATGGAAGTGGGAAGTGGCAACAATGGATTTTATCACTAAGCTACCCATAACTAATAGGCAACATGATTCTATCATGGTGATGGTGGACAAGCTTACCAAAGTTTCCCATTTTATTCCAGCAAATCTTACTCACAAGAAAGCTAACATATTTGATATTTACTTGAGAGAGATAGCTCAAGTACATGGATTTCCCGAGACAATTGTGTCCAACAAAGATCCAAAATTTACTTCAAATTTTTGGAAGGGATTGTTTAAGGGATTTGGAACAAATCTGCATTTTAGTACAACTTTTCATCCAGAGTCAAATTGATAGAAAGAAAGGTTGAATCAAGTAATTGAAGACATGCTAAGGATTTATGTCATGGATAAACCATACAAATGGGAGGATTATCTAAATTTGGTAGAGTTTTCCTACAATAATGGGTACCAAGTGTTGAGACCTGAAATTGACATTCTCATTACCCTATTATACTCTTCACCTATACCATTTTGGCCTACCTAAAGCTTGAGTGAATGATAAGAATGCTACCAATTGCCAGTAATAAGGTCATAAGGTAAAGTATGGTTAATTCATGTATTTTGTGGTTTATTGAGTTAAGAAATTAAATATTACATGTGCTAATGCTCGATTTGTCATATGTGAATCTCTGACCTCTAGATGTCTAGCATTCCTATACCATCTCTATCATGATCTGGTACTTGCACACCAAGACTGTTACTATCTGATCCGGTACCTAACGCATCTGATCCTAAATTTTACCTGTTGTGATCTGGTACCGACGACCATGCTCTGTTATGATCCGGTACCAACAACACACACTGTTATGATTCGGTACCAATGGCCATACTCTGTCATGATCCGGTACCACCGTTTGCGCATTGTCATGATCTGGTACCATCTACCTGATATGATCCGATACTCATATGGAAGAGACCAATGCACTATGTTAAGTTCTAGATCTCACGTAAGTTAATTGATGGATGTCTATTTTCTATGATAAGGATAGTTTGTTGATTGCCTCATCCTCATGCACTTTGTGTCATGAGGATGAAGCTAAAGATGTAACCGAATGATTAAACTTAACAACTGATTGATTTGCAAATCACTTTGCCTCCTTGTGTTTCACGATGCAAACCATTAAATAGTTGTGGCAAGGATGGTAGAAGAGTAGGAGATTTAGCATATCATCAATATGTAAGCAACGTATGATAGTACAAAACATATTTCTAAGTGAAGATTAATGGAATGTCATTTTATCTCCATATTCTGATTATCTATGATTAAGAATGACTTGAGTTGTTAAAGAGAGTTTTGATCTCATGTTTTGAAGTGTGAGTCAGAGTAATGTATCTATTAAAAGTAGGCTTCCTGTAGACTTTAGCAGCTGACCTATTGAAGCGACAAGGGCCCACCACCCAACAAAGGTCATCCTCTTCGCAGATTAACATTAGTGTTTGTTTTCAGTAGTATAAACATTGAATTAGCTAAAGCTTTAACTCTTTTAGATGATAGCAGTACAAATTAGATTAAGATTTTCATTCTTTAATTGCTCTATTTTTGCATATGCATTGTTTCTGTTCTCATGAGTTTGATTTCCTTGAGTGATCATAGCTGTTGGCAACAATAGTCAAAACTAATTGGGTAAGAACTACTGAAATTCATTGTGAACCACAACAGAACCAACATATTGACTATTGAACTACCCATGCTATGTTGATTGATGTGTGATTTGCTTTCAGAAATTGTGGATTGCATAGTTAGTTTTCTGGGTCAGACATCATATTTGATCTATCAAACCAATTCCATCTGATACTTGCATGTGCCATAATGGAATAGATAGCCTCTTTGTGAAAGACAACCAAGTGCATTATAGTTTTCTATTTTGATTTGTTTCCAACATACATAATCTATTTTTGATTCTATACTCGTGACATTAGAAATTACCTTTATTACTAGTGTCTTGTAACTCTGTTGATTACGAATCCCAGATTGATAATTAATGAGTGCATTATATTATACATATAAGTAGCACAACATTTTGGCGACATTGTCGGGGAGTTGCAAAAGGTAGGAAGTAATTTTTAGCTTAGATTGTTTGCATAAATTTTAATGTTTTAAAAGGATTCTTGAGGGAGGAGGATAAAACGTTTAAGACATGAGTGAAGAGACACACAGCCACTAGAGTGGGGTTCTTCAAATCTAGGTTGACTTCTTACCTTCTAGATAGAATTAGGATTTCAATTCAGCTAAAGAATCAAATTTCCATTTTATGCATAGATATAGAGATAACAAGGGTAGATTTGTAAGATCCAAAGATTCAAAAACAAACCCCCCCACTAATCCAACTGACACTGGTGCAGGAAAAATTCCACCAACAGAAAATTCAAGGGGAGCCAGCGAGGCTCCAGAAGGAGAACCTAAAACGAAAGAATCAGTATTGGGACAGGCAAAACGTGATTCTACTAAACATTTAGGAGACATAGAAAATCCAGTTTCTGAACCATCCATCAGTAGAATGGAAAAAGAAAAAGGAAATGCAACTACAGAAAATGAGACCTTTGGGTTTCCAATCTTGGATATTTCCATAAACGCTAGCATGAAGAATATCCCACTATCATCGTTACCCACTTTCAGAGGTATGTCAACTGAAGATCCAGATTTATTTTTATTTGAGTTTGACATATTATGTAGAAGCTATAACTACTTAGACGATGCCCAAAAACTTAATCTTTTTCCTGCTACAATGAAAGATTCAACCTTAAGATGGTTCATGAGCTTAGGAGAAAATACAATCCTTTCTTGGGATCAAATGAAAGACACATTTTTACGAAAATACCAAGACTATTGTAAGGATAATGTTAAAAACGACATTTTTAAAATGCATCAAACAGAAGATGAAAGTCTTGAAGACTACTTAGAAAGGTTCTTATAGAACTATCAAAAGTCAAAACTATTCACCTCAGACCCAGCTGTAGTAAGAACTGTATTCTTGAAAGGTCTTAGGGATGATTGCATAGAAGTTTTAAACTTGTTGAGTTCAGGAGATGTGCACCCAATTTTTTTTTCAGAAATTGCAGATTACTGTAGGAGATACTCTAGAGGACAGACTAAAATAGGCAAAGGACCAAGAGATACCTTTAGCAGAAATAAAAAACAAAGTTAAGGGACTGTCACCAGAACTGAGTTAGGAAACTTATTGGAGAATTTTAAAACAGACATCTTGAGCATGATAAGTAACCAATTAGATACTCTAAAACTGAAAAAGAAACAAGAAGAAGATGCTTTAGCAATATTTTGTCATAGATGCCGAAAGAAGCACAACAATGAGAAATAATGCCCATTAAATGTCATAGAAATATGCGGATTGTGTACACTAGAACACCCCACATCTGAGTGCCCAACCTTGCTTGAACTAGAAGCCATGTATAGTGGAGGAGGAGTCTCACAAGAACAACCATACCCTTATAGAAGACCTTGGAGAGCCCAAATCCCAATACATTTTATGATCCTAATACAAAATATCAACAACAACAATGGGGTCCTTCCCAAATGACTTATCCACAATGGACACCTCAACAAACTCAACCTTAGCAACAAGGTTGGAGAGGACCTATGTATGGAAACCCCTCTTACCCTACATATCCACAGTACCCTGCAAACATCTCCCAATTACTACCTAGATTCAACCCACCACAGATGCAAGATTTACTCCCACCTCCTATACAACAACAATTTACAACCCCCTTGAATCCTAATCAGCAACAACAAGTATCTATAAATCCCAATCAACAACCACAAAACCAAGCTACCCACATTCCTCCGAGACCAACAAAAATCCCTACCCAGCCAATCCCTAACCCCAATAATCGACCCACCCACCCTGTGCAGAATATAGAAGTTTAAAAATTTCCCATGTATGAAATTCAACTACGATTGGGGAAAGCGGTAAACCAATCAGATCCTGCAGTAATAATTCAGGAAGAAAATGATCATCATTCTGAGGAAGAAAACACTCAAACCACCTCTGTAAAAGAAGAGGCCTCTCCTCCTATCCCAATAACTTCTCAGTCTGTACGAGTACCCCGACAAATTAATCTTCCACCTTACCCCGAAAGACTGTTAGTGAAGAAACCTGACCCACCCTTGCACAAATATATAAAAAATGAATTACGAAATGTGTGCATAAAAATACCTCTGCTACAAGATATTAAGGATATCCCTATTTATGCCAAAATTATAAGGGATCTTTGCATTAAGAAACTAAGAAGGAAGAAGAAGGAACCTCCTCTTGTTTAGGTAATGGGACAAGTACTTGAATTTATTTATGAAATGCCATACAAATATAATGATCCTGGAAACCCAGTTGTCACTATTGAAATTAATGGCATTTCTCTACCAAATACACTCATTGATTTGGGTGCAACTATTAATGTAATGCCTTTTGACACTATGTAGAAGCTCCAAATCAATCAACTAAGACCAACCCAAACCATGATCGAGTTGGTAGATAAGTCAGTTATTAGCCCTGCAGGAAGTCTAGATGATGTCACATTCACCCTAGGTTCTTGGGAATATCCAATAGACTTCTTAGTCATCTATTCTAAATCATCCTCCAAAGAAAGACACCCTGTGGTTCTTGGTCACCCTTAGCTGGCCACAATAGATTCCTTTATCAGCTGTCGGTCTGGTGAGATGACTATATCCAATGGAACACATAGCCAAAAACTTGTTCTCTTCCCTCCTACCCAACTGGCACAAGAAATACCTATTTGGTTAGAAAACCCTTATGGAGAGGAAGATTGCATCAGAACTTTGTTAACACTTGAACTGGTAAAAGGAATACAAGAACAATCAGATGAACAAATCTTAAGCTTATTTTTGGCTAACACAAATTGCATTGAATACCCAAGGTCTTTTGCAGAATTGTCACATATTTTTAGTTCCGAATTTCAACAAACTTGGCACCCTGATATCTCTCAATTATACACTTTATTAGTAGCCTCCTCAGATAAGAAAGAAACTACTGAACTTGTTGAGATTATCCCAGGAAAACCTTTGTATATCAACTCTAGTTTGGAACCAAAACAAAAGACACAAGTGATTGAAATTCTCCAAAGACAATTTGATGCCTTTGCATGGAATTATGCAGACATGAAAGGCATTCAACCTGACACATGCACACATCATATCTACACTAATGACCAAATCAGACCAGTCAGACAGCCTCAGTGAAGAATGAATCCAACCCTTAAAGATATTGTAAAAGAGGAATTGCAAAAACTCCTCTGAGCCAATCTCATATACCCCATTTCAAATAGTCAATGGGTATCTCCACTTGTCATAGTTCCAAATAAAAATGGTAAGTGGAGGATATGTGTAGAAATTCGGGAGTTAAACAAAGCCACCCATAGGGATTACTTTCCCTTACGATTTATTGATCAGGTGTTGGATACCTTGTCCGGAAAGAAGTATTTTTCATTCTTGGATGGGTTTAGTGGTTACAACCAGATACAAATAGCACCTGAAGACCAGGAAAATACCACTTTAACCTGCCCTTGGGGCACATATGCTTATAGGGTGCTCCCTTTCAGACTTTGCAATGCCCCAACCACTTTTCAAAGAGTTGGCCTAGCCATTTTCTATGACTTGACCAATGATTGTGTGGAAGTCTACACAGATGACTTTACAGTCCATGGAAAAGACTTCCAAGAAGCATTGTCCAGTTTAGAAAAGGTCTTTATTAGGTGTAAGGAAACTAACCTTTCCTTAAGTAACGAAAAATAAAAAATGATGATCACTGAAGGTTCTGTTTTGGGACATCACATTTCCTGTTCTGGCATGAGAGTTGATCGGCAAAGATTTATATCATCACACAAATCAGAATACCTTCCTCAAAAAAGGAAGTCTGTAGCTTTTTAGGACATGCTGGCTACTATAGAAGATTCATTCTGAATTTTACAAGCCTAGCTACCCCTTTATTTAAATTATTATCCAAAGAAGCTGAATTTAAGTGGGATGATGAATGCCAAATATCTTTTGAAATTCTAAAACAGAAATTGTCAACTACCCCTGTATTAAGAGGACCAAATTGGTCCCTTCCTTTTCATATCTGTACCGATGCCTCAGACACAACCCTTGGGGAAGTCCTTGGACAAAGAGAAAATCAAATGCCTTATGCTATTTACTTCATCAGTAAAAATATGTCTCCAGCTAGACTTAATTATACGGTCACAGAAAAGGAATTGCTAGTTGTAGTCCATGCTATCAATAAATTTAGACACTATATTACTGGATATCAATATTTTGTACACACTGATCATTTAGCCATCCGATTCTTAATGAACAAACCTGTAACAAATCCTAGAATTACAAGATGGATTTTATTATTACAAGAGTTTAATATGAACATTATTGATAGACCTTGTAAAGATAATCTTGTGGCTGATTTCTTATCTAGAATGATTCATCTGAGAGATAATGCACCAATAGAAGATATCTTTCCTGATGAAAATTTATTTGCTATTTCTACATTCACTTCATGGTATGCAAATGTCACTAACTATCTTGTGACAGGGAAGATGCCTTAGAAATTGTCTCCTAGAGAAAAATAGAAAGTAATTCAACTATGTGCAAATTACATGTGGCACGATGATTGCCTCTACAAAACAGGACTAGATTTGGTGATCAGGAGATGTGTAAGGGAAGATGAAATTCATGATATTTTACAAGCTTTCCATGATGGCCCTTGTGGCAGACACTTTGCAGACAAGAGGACTGCTTACAAAGTTCTGCAATCAGGTTACTACTGGCCTCATATTTTCAGAGTTGCTAAAAACCTATGTATCCAATTGTGATGAATGTAAATGAATGGGTAAGCCTACTGCATGAGACCAAATGCCACTTCAAGCCGAAATAGTCATTGAACCATTCGAGAAATGGGCATTAGATTTTGTAGGGCCCATTAACCTTGCATCTAAAAAGAAAAATTATATACTTGTATGCACTAACTATGTGACTAAATGGGTTGAAGCAAAGGCTTTACTGGCTGCCAGTGAACAATCAGTGGTAGATTTCCTTTTTAATGATATATTTACTAGATTTGGTGTACCACGAGAAATTGTGACTAATTAGGGAACTCAATTTACCTCTCATCTAGTCAAAGTTGTTACAGAACAGTACCAGATCAAACACAGGAAATCTACACCCTATCATCCACAAGAAAATGGACAAGTAGAATCCACCAAAAAAGTTATTGAGTCCATTCTTACCAAAACAGTACAACTGCACCATAAGGATTGGGCTGACAAATTATTAGAAGCCTTATGGGCTTATAGAATCACCTGGAGAAATAGACCAGGACATACACCCTATGAGTTAGTGTATGGGAAGCAGGTGCTTCTCCCCATAGAATTTCAGATCAAAACCTTCAGGACTATAGTACAAGTTGGCATGAACTTGGATGAAGCTGAACAACAAAGACTCTTGCAGCTTAATGAGTTGGATGAAACTAGGTAGGAAGCAATTCAAAGGACTACCCTCATTCAAGAATAGAGAACAAAATGGCATGACAAGTATCTCAAAAAGAAAAAAATTCAACAAGGAGATTGGGCCCTATTGTATGACAGCAGATTCAAGAACTTCAAAGGTAAGTTAACCACCCGTTGGATGGGACCTTATGAAATTGACACTATCTACGATAATGGTTCAATCAGGATAAAGAGAATTGATGAACAACAGACAGTTGCAAATTTACAACAAACCTCTGTCAAAAGAAGAATTCCTGACTCGTATACTACATAATTCAGACATGCAGATGATCAGTAAGGAAGGAGATCCTCCTACTAACCCACATTGATTGATTGGTTTATTTGAAACCTTTTGTACATAGGTGTGGATCGAATTTTGTTAATAAGATGAAGGTAACAAAAGACTCTTACCTCCTTTTGTTTTATTTTCGCAAATTTTCTTTTCTTTTGTAAGAATTTTTTTATAATCTATTTGATCCTTCATGAACTTGGTAAACATTAGTTGTAGGCATCAACAATATTCCATTCTGTTTCAGTACCCAAAATTTTGTTCTAGTCCAGTACTAGTCCGGTACCAGAGTCTGTCCTTCTACAGTACTATCAAGACATATTGACAAAGCATATTCCAAAATCTTATGTCAATGAAGCCATGCAACAACCACTTAAGATGGAACCACGAAGAAAAAAGCACTCTCAAATGGCAACCCTTCTATTGACAACTAAAGGGAAGTATTTTAATTTCTTTTGGTTATGTTGCTGAGAAAAACTTTAATTTCTTTTGGTTTTGTTGCTGAGAAGTATTTTAATTTATTTTGGTTCTGTTGCTGAGAAGAAATTTAATTTATTTTGGTTATGTTGCTTAAAAACAAAATAAAAAGAGGGACACAATATTTCTCTATGATTGCTCAAAGATCCGTAATCCACTTTAAAGACTAGAAGTTGCCTTTACCCAGTATTTCAACATGATTTAAAGGAAAAAATATATTAGCCTATAAGCAACTATCTCACCCTAACCAGACTTCAATAGTATTCATTGGATTATCTTATTAAAGAGTAACAAATGAGTATATGAACACTCTCTACCATGGGCACACTACCAAAAATTTTATGGAAGAGGATGTACCAGTACCCCAAGGAAACTTTAGGTCATTTTCTTATGGACAACTTCAGAAAAAATTATACATCGGGATCACTCTAAAGAAATAATGTGCATAAAATTTTATTTTTCCTTCAGAAAAATCTTTAAAAGACATACAAAAGAAGAGTATATGCCTTCCAACCCAATACCATCCCACCCTGTAAAAAGGTTTTCATACGAGCCTCCCCTATCACCGTGCAAAGCACTCTTTAAATACAAACCAAAATAGGTGACTATGGAAAAGAGGCCTCTGATGGAAAAAGGGTTTAAGAGAATAACCTGTCAGGGTACTGAACAAGTCTACTGGTAGCGGGTATTGGTCTGTGGTATGACTAGGCAAACCCATCAAGGTACTGAACATGCCTGTTGGCAATGGGGCATTCTTCCTGGGGAAGGCACCTCTCACTAATTATCACAACTACCCCACCAGAGTACTGAACAGGCTTGCTGGCAGTCGGTTCTGGTTGAAACATGTCTCATCTATACTTGTCTGATTGAAAAATCCACTTTTTTCCATCTAAAACAAAAAGAGTAAAGGTCATTATTGGATTTCATGAGATACAAATCCCAGATGAATTAGTAATATAATTTTCCAAACAAATGTCCATTTGAGAATCACCCTAAGTCAACTTACCGATCTGACATCTAAAGCCTACACTATCTAAGAAGGAAACTTCTTAAGAGTGGAGCCCTAACTAGGGATCCTAATCTACTTATATTGTGAAATTTATCTATAACAACCAATGACAGTAAATCTTTGAAGCAAGTTAGGTGGTATATGTTCTTCCAACAAACATATATGTATTCCCCTGTTTCACTGCTGAATGCTACCTCTGTCAATAATCCATTAAAAGAAGGGAAATTTCATTTTTGGCATGAGATGAAAAGATATATATTCTCTTGTTTCACTGTTGAATGCTACCTTTGTCAATAATCCATTAAAAGAAGGGAAATTTCATTTTTGACATGATATGCAAACATATATGTATTCCCTTGTTTCACTGTTGAATGCTACCTCTGTCAATAATCCATTAAAAGAAGCACAATTTCATTTTTGGCATGAAATGCAAACATATATGTATTCCCCTATTTCACTGTTGAATGCTACCTCTGTCAATAATCCATTAAAAGAAGGTAAATTTCATTTTTTGGCATGAGATCATATGATAAGAGATAGGTTGTACTTCTAAAATTTGATTAGTTTCTTTTTTCTCCATTATCATATAAATTGATCGAATCTTCTTGCCTACAGAGATACAACATCTTCGGCATGGGGGAAGGTCAAAGATCCCCTTCATAACACTTTTCCAGACTCATATAATCCACCCGCAGAACCAAATACAAAGAAGATAAGCACAGAATAATAGAAGTATAGGACATTCCTGTACCAAGTTTTCAAGAAGCTTCAGCCTAAAAGGATGAATCCTGACAATTTACAAGCAGTCACACATGCTATAAGTAGCGATCATACAAAGGTGAAAGAAAAGGTAACATGGTATTTATTTTCCTATGCTCATAAAACTACAATAAATATGAAAATCTATACTTGATCTTACGACCTTAGTATTAAACCCATGCGCCTATTCCTCATACCCATATGCCTCAACCTAATTAATCCTCTCATAGCTCTTGAACATGGTTAAAGGCAGAAATCATATCAAAATATGAAGCATGCATAGCAATGATAAGCTACAAATATATTTCGTCCTCAAGCAAATTCATGAACCTATCTTATACCATGAACCACGATCCAACATTAATTTCACCACCCGAATGTCCAATCACCTATCCCAAAATGTTTCCCTGATACCTGACATCTTATCCTCATCATTATAGTAATGGGTAGATATGAAATGGCTTATCTGGTGGTGAAGCCATCCAGATAAGCCTCATTTAGTCATAATGTTTCCTTACAACACCCTCACTTAAACTTACCATTCGCAACACCATCACCATATTTCCCCTTGTAATGAGATTTTCTCTAGTTCCGAGCCTGCTCCTTTCCGGTACCAAACCCTTCATCAATTAACTAAACCCTTGTGCTACAACCCAATCCTTTTCTCAACTTATAACGATGGTCATTACTAGACATGAACCGGTTTTCCAAATTTATAGGGAAACCGAGGAATACCAATTATGTTAAGAAAAATATGCTAGATTGGGGTGGATACCTTTTCTGGAAAAACTTACAGGCTAGAATGAGAATATATCTTAGGAATTTATACAAGGTTATGATGGAGAGATGACACATATAGGCAATCTACAACTGATAATTAATGAAGCAACCGTAAGAGAGGTTATGGGACTGCCTAGCAGAGGAGATAAATACTTCAAAGGTCTAGGAATTAACAAAGAGATGTGCCAACAATTCTTGAAGGTAGATCATTAGCACCTTGACTGGAAGAAAGGGATCCCTAAAAACTACATCAAAGAAGAATACCATCCAATGATTACCAGTCTTCAACGATTTGTCACCTATGAAGGCAAGTGTGTCGTGACTTTCATTTATCACCTTAGGCTCCTATTGCATTTTGAAGGAGGCCCTGAAATCGATTTTCCATATTTTCTATGGATGAGTTTGAATAAAATGGTAAGAGGTGTTAAATCCATCTCCAAAATAGAGAAGACTGGCATCTACCATCAAGGTTTCATTAAAATGCTAGTTTTGCATGAGCTTAGGAAACAGAGGATTAGTTGGAAAACCCTTATCACGCAACACCTTCCCACAAGAAACAAATCTGTGGAGGAAACCCAACATGGTACAAAGAAAAGTAAGGAACCCCAAGAGAAAAATATCAAGAAGGATAAAACAACTCCACCATCATCTAGGGTAGTGAGCCAACATGAAAACGTAGGGTCCTCTTCCACAATCAACAAGACTTCTAAAATCTTTGAATCAAAAGGTAAAAACAAAGTAGTAGAGGAAACTTCAACGGTGGTAGTTGAGAAAGAGGACCATCAGAAAATGATGAAGAAAAGGAAGCATAGCTCAGAAACTAAAAGTAAACAGTCTGTGGCACAACCCCCTGTCACCATTTCACAATTAGAGAAGAAGAAAAGGAAGCCTGTGAGCATCCCTGATCCAGTACCTCTTTGTAAAAGAACTACGAGGAGCATGGAAAAGAAGGGAAAAAGAACAAATGAAGAAATGAAGAAAAGGATTGGGGAATTACAAAAACAAAATCAGGAACCCCAATAGGAAGTAAAGGAATATCAACTCTTGGATAGATATATCAAAAAGGAAAATGAGCAGTTGAAAGAAACCAGCCAACAAATTCAAGACGACCATGAAGAGACCTCTAACAAGCTCAAGAAGGTATTGCGACTCCTACAATACGTTAGGGTCATCAAAAGGGATCTAAGAGAAGAGGCTTCAACCATCAATATCATTGATCCACCAAAGTTAAGAACATAGTCTCAAGTTTTGAAACAATTTGGGTTTTGTTTTCAGTTGCATGAGGACATGCAATGATTTTGGCATGGGGGAATGTTGAGACCTGAAATTGAAATTATCATTACCCTATTATACTCTTCACCTATACCTTTTTGGCCTACCTAAATCTTGAGTGAATGACAAGAATGCTACCAATTGCTAATAATAAGGTCATAAGGTAAAGTATGCTTAATTCATGCATTTTTTGGTTTATTAAGTTAAGGAATTAAATATTTCATGTACTAATGCTCGATTTGTCATATGTGAATATTTGACCTCTAGATGTCTATCGTTCTTGTATGTTAAGGTCCTAACCCGCACATAGGTAGATCAATGTATTCAGATGTAATAAAGGTCAATATTAATAAGACCTTTCAATAAAATAGAATAAGGTGAATGTAAGAAGACCTAATAGAAGCTTCTGCTTCTAGAAGGATCTTCCTCTAGATGCTTCT
>ML793488.1:0-29361 GCA_009831015.1 Picea engelmannii | reverse complement strand
GAATAAGGCAGATGTAAGAAGACCTAATAGAAGCTTCCGCTTCTAGAAGGATCTTCCTCTAGATGCTTCTTTTTAGTATAAATAGGAGTCGAGGGTATGAGAACCCTAGCTTGGATATTATTGTAATAGAGAGTTGCTCGACTAGAGGTTACCCCCTTGAAGAGGCCTGTGAACATTGCTATCTGATTCAAAGTGCTATTTCTGTTGCTATTTCGTATATCATTTCTATGTATTGTGAAGATTATGTTGGATATTTTACTGTTATTTTGTCATTTCTAGCATTTCGTTTCTGTTCTGCATATTTTATATATCTGGTATCTTGCACTGTACCATCTCTGGCATGATCCGGTACCTGTGCACCAAGACTGTTGTTGTCTGATCTGATACCAAATGCATCTAGTACTAAATCTTACCTGTTGTGATCCAGTACCAAATGCATCCGGTACTAAATCTTACCTGTTGTGATCCGGTATCGAAGGCCACGCTCCATTATGATCTAGTACCAACAACATGCACTGTTATGATCTGGTACCAATGGCCACACTCTGTCGTGATCCAGTACCATCGTTTGCGGACTGTCATGATCCGATACCATCTACTTGATACGATCCGGTACTCATATGGAAGAGCCCAATGCACTAATTTAAGTGTCAGATCTCACCTAAGTCAATTGATGGACGTCTGTTTTCTATGATAAGGATAGTTTGTTGATTGCCTCATCCTCATGCACTTAGTGTCATGAGGATGAAGCTAAAGATGTAACCGAATGATTGAACTTAACAACTGATTGATTTGAAAATCAGTTTGTCTCCTTGTGTTTCATGATGAAGACTATTAAATATCCATGGAAAGGATGGTAGAAAAGTAGGAGAGTTAGCATATCATCAATATGTAAGTTGTGTATGATAGTACAGAAGATATTTCTGAGTGAAGATTAATGGAATGTCATTTTATCTCCATATTCTAATTATCTATGATTAAGAATGAGTTGAGTTGTTAAAGAGAGTTTTGATTTTATGTTTTGAAGTGTGAGTGAGAGTAATGTGTGTATTAAAAGCAAGCTTCTTGTAGACTTCAGCAGCTGACCCGTTGAAGCGGCAAGGGCCCACCACCCAACAAAGGTCATCCTCTTCGTAGATTAGCATTAGTGTTTGTTTTCAGTAGTATAAACATTGAATTAGCTAAAGCTTTAACTCTGTTAGATGATAGCAGTACAGCTTAGATTAAGATTTACATTATATAATTGCTTAGAGATCTTTAATTGCTCTATTTTTGTATATGCTTTGTTTCTGTTCTCATGAGTTTGATTTCCTTGAGTGATCATAGCTGTTGGAAACAATAGTCAAAACTACTTAGGTAAGAACTAGTGAAGTTCATTGTGAACCATAGTAGAACCAACATATTGACTATTGAACTACCCATGCTATTTTGATTGATGTGTGATTTCCTTTCAGAAAGTGTGGATTGCATAGTTAGTTTTTTTGGGTCAGACAACATAATTGATCTATCAAACCAATTCCATCTCATACTTGGATGTGCCATAATGGAATAGATAGCCTCTATGTCAAAGACAACCATGTGCATTATAGTTTGCTATTTTGATTTGTTTCCAGCATACATAATCTAGTTTGGATTCTATACTTGTACATTAGAAATTACCTTTCTTACTAGTGTCTTGTAACTCTATTGATTATGAATCCTGGATTGATAATTAATGAGTGCATTATATTAGACATATAAGTAGCACAACACCAAGCATACCTAAAGATGAGCCCATTTGAAGAAATCTATGGAAGAAAATGTAATACACCAGTCAGTTGGGATAACCCACTAGACCGCACAATCATTGGACCATAACTACTTAGGGAAATGGAAGAGAAGATTGTGAAGGTCAAGAAGAATTTTAAAACTGGAAAAGACAAACAAAAAAGTTATGTTGATAAGGGAATAACTCATAGGGAATTTAAAGTGGGTTTTCATGTGTTCCTGAAAGTAAAGGCCAACAGAAGTTCCCTGAGATTGGGAAATTCCTCAAAATTGGCATCGTGATTTTGTAGGCCATTTGAAATCCTGAAAATGATTCGGCTTGTAGCATATATGCTTTCCTTTTTTGCATCAATGCATATTAATAATGTATTCCATGTATCACTACTTAAAAAGTATGTACCTGATACGAATCATGTCATTGATAGGAATGTCATTCAGGTGGAGAAAGAAGGCAGTTTTCAAGTGCATCCAGTGTGCATATTGGATCATAAGATGAAGTAGCTTTGGAATTGATCCATAGAGCTAGTAAAGGTCCAATGGACCTAGTATGGCTCTGAGGTTGCAACTTGGGAGCGTGAGGATGTTATGCAGGCATAATACATGCATATTTTTGAGAATTTTTCAAATTTTTATTATACATGTGCATATACTGCATTGAGGACAGTGCATAAATAAGAGGGAGGGGATTGTAATACCCCTAGAATGATCCTCAAGTGTAAATATCAATGTAACTATACTTTATGTATAAGCTGGTGAGCTAAAGTAACATTTTTTTTGGTTTGGTTTTGCACGCATTAAGTTAGTGCGTGAGAAGTTCACATTGAAGGAGTGCGTGAAGTTTAATATTTCGATGTGCACTTATGTAAGTACATGGGCATAGTGCACTAAAAGTGAAACAAATTAACAAATGCAACGCACACAAGTGTTAGTGTGAAAGGATAACATACAAAAGGAAAAGGCGTGCAACTCTATATTCAATGTGAATTGGCATAGTGCGAAGATTTTGAAGGCTAGAAAATTATTTTGTATATAAATCAAGGTGTAATGCAGACCTGTGTAAAGGCGTGAGGGTGGAAAACTGAGAAAAGAGTGTGAAAAACCAATAAGTTTTGTGCGCACTGGTTTTAGTGCACAAATTGTGTATTTTGAGGCTAGTGATCCTAGATGCAAAATATCAGTACCTTTGTACTAAGTTTGTAAATGTAATCTCATGAAATTTAATGAAAAATGCATCCCCACAGTAGACCAAACATGTAAAAGAGTATGGGGGGCATAAACTAGATTATCTGAGGTCAAGGAGGTTGGGTTAAAGGGGCTTAAATCCAAAAAGGAATATTTTATTAATATTTCTTAAAAAGTGTAAAGTATGTATATAATACTATATCCTAAGTCATGGGGAGGGGAAAAGTGACTAAAAGTAGTTCTCAACATGACAAATGTCAAATTGGGAATATGTTATGGACAGAAGGTAGTTCTCAACCCGACAAGTGTCAAGTTGTGAACATGCAGTCAAGTGGTTGGGACTTAGTCCATTCGGGCACCCAATCATTCAGGGGGGGATTCGACCATCACAGGGGGAAGGGAGCCCACTGTTTTTCCATTGAGTAGATTGCTTTGTGATGTCATGATTGTTCTATGAGTGATTCCATTGTTGTTGTCATGAGACAATTTTTATTGTAATCGGTATATTGAGTATTGTCATGGATACTTGTGTATGACTTAGCTTGGAGCGTTAAATTGAAGAGGCGATTTTCAGGCCTATGGGACATTGGATTGAAGAGACAGGTTTTTAGGAACATGGAATATTTCATTCTCTCCAGGTGAGAGAATTGTTGAGAAATGATTTGTTGAGGTGTCAAATTGCAGTGACAAGGATCTGAGACTTCCTATCTAGCATGTTGTTGAAGCCCTAGAAGGGAAGTGGGCCAGTCGAGGGACTATTGAGAAGAGAAGGGGCCACTTCCTGGGGTGGTATAGGCATGTGGGGAATGCGAGATTGTAGTTTGTCAGTGTGAATTGACATATGTGACAGACTTTTTTACAATTGAGTCACTTGTGTATGAGATACATGTGACTAAGTTCCTATAGAGTGAGATACTTTATCATGGTTTGGAACCCTTTCCCAAGTGGAGTTTAGCCCTATATCTAGGGTGACCCACTGTTTAGATTTATGAAAAGTGTGGTATAAGGCTTGGAGAAATGTGGAAGGTCTTCCCATAGTTGGTTCATTTAATTTCAAAAGATAAGTTCCAGTTGTGTGTTAAATCATCTTAGAAATTATATTTATGCAATTGTTGTCACAGGTTTATGTTATTTATGTTCTGTGTATAATTATTTCATGAAATGTGTACAAATCTGTTAAGAAAATGTGCATAATCATGCATTGTAGAGTTTCTATATGTTTTTAATTAACGATAGAGTGTTTTCAGAGAAATTTAAGTGGAAATGTTGGTAAATTGGTATTAGAACTGATGAAAAAGGAAGTTTTGGTGTGATATGCCCAACTTCGGTGGTTGGATATGTTACAATATGGTATCAGAGTAAGTAAGTTTTAAGTGACATTTCCCAATAGGTGGCTGGGGGTGTTACACTTGCAATCGTCGGATGAATTTCAGAGGGTTTTTCAAACCAAATTTCACTATTTTGGTTAAAAATACAAATGTTATAGTAAAATTCATATGTTGACTTTTTAAAATCTAGTTTCTACCGAATTTGATGTAGATTTTCATCTTGATTATGTTTTTGAATACTTAATGGACTAATTTTTTAGTGTAGATGACATTCTATGGTGTATATTTTTCATGAAGATAATATACCATGATGGTTTTGCAAGCCTTTAAATCTAGTTATGTGACTCTTAAAGTTGTTTTTTTTATTAATAGCATATAGGATATGATTTTTCCACCTTTTGTTTTTCATATTCAATGAGTATTATACATTTGTCTTAGGTTTGATCCCACTTACTTGTGACATGATCCCTTCCACAATGAATTTAAGTGTCATATGTTTTTTGGTAGATACTACCAATCATGGGAATCCTAGATATCACCATTTTTTCCTGTTGGTGCCCATGTTGAAGTATCTTCATAGGATTGGGGGTCTGGTTTAGTCCCTCCATGACATTTTTTTGAAACCTCAAATTCTTCTCAATCTTTTTCTACCTCTTACCAGTGGGGATTAAACCATACTTTTATGTTGAGTTGTAACTGCATTGCATATTTACCACTTGCACATTTGATCCTATTGTCAGCTTCATCTTGATATTTCTTAACCAATTTCTTATGCATTCTCATAAATTGCTAGCCTTGAAATATTTTCCTTTGTGACTTGACGTCTACATCTTATGAGGAAAATTTCCCTTGAGTTCAAATATCCTACACGTGTTTCCTTGCATTGAGCATAGATGTGTTCCCTGTGCTTGGAATTAGTTTTCTTTCCTACAAAAATCATTTCCTCCTCTGTACTTTAGCATATTTTATTATTTTTCAATCTTTCTAATATTAAAAAGGAAAAAAGATAAAATAATAAAAAAAGAGCACGGGAATGAGTCTTCTTTTCTTTATTTTTGCAGCAATCGAGTTGCCCTTAAACAAATATATATTTTTTAAGTTTATGTCTCAACAATTTGGATTTATTATGACTTTAGGAAACTAAACCAGTTACATAGAGTTTTTACTCCTCCAACTAGTTATTCTTCCAGATACTGTGGAGAGTTTGTCGATGCCTTCAGTATCACATACTTATGGTGTCGTTCATCTTTTAGCCAATGATTCCTAAGTAACTCTATTGTGTCATGCTATTTTTCAAGGGAAATTTTAGCCTATGTCATTTGTTTCTCATAATACCTAACTTTGCAAGTTGGCTTCCCATATTTCATGTACTTCTCAGAATCAAAAGAACATTTTTCATATACTCGTGCTGGTGTGGAAGGTCCCCATTGAATTCCTTCTTGTGGATAATATCTTATCAAGTACAACACATTGCTAGAGTTTTACAGAGAGTTGAACCCTGCCCCTATTTACATCATTAATAGGTGACCTTATACTTAGCAGATGACACTTCATCATTGGTCATCGAGTGAGTGGTCTAATTGTGTTCGACAAGAATAAAATTATTCACACATTGGGATTCGTGTAGTAATTTGGATTACATTTGACCCCATTGGTGGATTCCTTACCTCTATCATTAGTTTTCATTATTGGATACTATTTATAAGGTCACTTTCATATTATATTCCATCTAATGCACATGAGAGAAAGACTTGGCGGTGAGTCCTTTCAATGTTTTCATCTGTGTTCTTCCAAATATTTGACCTTTTGATTTTCCTCATGTTGGATGATAGGGGATTCCTTAATTCTCTCCTTCCAATGGATCTCTTCCTATAGACTTTCACACATATTTATTTGGGATAGGGATCTATAGTTTTTATTAGTACCTTGGGGCTTTCATTCATCAATGGAAAGTTCCCTCACTATTAATAGTGGGAATACATCAATGTCCCCTAATTGGTAGATTCTACAAGTCTTTGATGACATCTCCTTTATTCACACTTTCTTTAATGTAATAGGTACCTTCACGCCCATTATCATTATTGGTGGGTTTCCTCACGTTTATTAATGGTACACATCAATGATCGGTAATCAAATGGCATCTCACTATGTTTCACTTCAGTACATCTATTCGCATTGTGTAGACTTGTACCATCGGTGATTGATTTGAATACCTTGGGTCTATTGTATAATCAAGTCTTTTATGTTGTTTCCCAAGATGAATTGGATTGTAAAACTTCTACTTATGACATTAGTTATCATGGGGGTATCAATTTTTTAGTTCTTATTTCCAAATATCCTCCTCTAATTTTGAGACATAGATCAACTGTGTATATGTTTTCTGGTTATGATCTCTTTTGACATGGATCCACTATGTATTATTTTTTGTGGCCATGATCACTTCTTCTATATATACATATTTCATGGATCTGCAATGCACTTGATTTAGCAACCGTGCTTTTGTGACTGCTCATCATGGGTATTCCCTCGTCGGGAAGAGAGTACTCTAACTAGTTTTGTATTGTAGGTTATGTTCTTGTATTGAATTTTGGTGACCTTCACATGGGCCTACTACATATTTATATCCAATATTTGTATTTCATTTTGGCCATGATTTTTTCTTTCGAACTCACACATTAGGGGACATATGTTATAGCATCAATTTCCAACACATATGCATTGATGACTTATTTTTCCTTTCCTTGTCCTACATACAGACATTACTCCTCTTTACCTCTTATATATTCTTCAAAAACCAATATTTTTTTACATGTACAGACCCTAACAACTATGCAAGGAACATATACACGTGTTTCTCCATCAAAAGTACCTTACGCCTCATTGTTTCTCAAACAAAATATAATATTTCAGATTTTTGGGCAGGGTTCACGGGTTTACCCAATTCCTGACCCTGTGTTTTCCATACATAACTAATTGTAACCACTCCAACCACTTGGATATGGTATAATTTGATCCTAATGCATGAGGAGAAGATATCATACTTGAAAGAAAATCATTTCCCTCCTTATTTGCAAGCCCTTATTCCCCTACTACTAACTCATATCCTTAGACATGGAAACCACTATTTCCATCCTTTTCTATGCGGCATATATCTAGACAAAATGTTTATCTTTCTCTTCTTTGGGTCTCCATAAGAATCGGATTCAGAGGTGCAACTTATAGCCAGTGGCCTAGGTGGAGGGACCTGAAGTCCAACCTTGGAGTATGTTGCAGTAGGTACATGTGATAAAGTCAATTAATACCTATGTTTTGTTGTCAAATAATAAATATAAATCTTTCCCATGAAATAGTTGTGTTTTGATGTATAAAAATCATGTTTGAATATATTATTTTGTAGAACACTAATTTTTGCAATTATCTTTATTTTCGATCATTTTCATAAAAGATAGTTATTGAATAACTATTGTCATTTGTAGTTTTTACAGGTTTTCAAAGGAATAGTTTGGAAAGAGCGTGATATTTTTTCAACCATGGGATATTCATTATACATATGACACTCGATATGTCTCTTTTTCCATTCTATTATTAGTCAATTAATTGATCATTGTTGACCCTTGACCAGGTTGTAAGGATCCTTGGTCGTGTTAGACCTATTTTTGGGACTTTGAAAGGCTGTTGAAGGCGGAGCACAAAACGAAGCGGATATCACGGGATCTTAGCCCCCTTTTAGGGATTTTTGGGATTTGGGATTATGTAACGGTTATGGGGATGTCGACCCATGGGATTACCCATGTTTAGGCCCAATTTTGTAATGTATAAATAGATTCTAGGCGATGTAGTGAGTATGAATGGATAAGTGTGAATGACAAGTCAATTGTAAGTGGTGTTGAGTGTAAGTAACAGTTGTAAGTACTTTGTGCATGGTGTGTGAGACTTGCAAGGCTAAGTGAAAGTGATTGTAAGAGATTGTATGTAGGCTTTGTGATGTAACCTAGCTTAGGAAGGAGGATCTAGCAAAGAGTGCACAGATCTCCTACCCTCTGTGAAGTTGATCTGAAGGCTCTGTGCATGTAAGAAGATTGAAGAAAGCTAATAAAGAAGACAAAGAGTTGGTGGACGTAGCCCCAGGGTGGGGGTGAACCACGTATATCCTATGTTGTGAATAATTTATGTGATGTATTGATGTATTGATGTATTTACTTTCTTAGTGCTTTGATATAGATGAATGATAGGTATATTTGTCGTTTCTTTGTTCTTGATCATGAGAGTAAATGATAGATTTGACCTATGTGAATGTGCTTAGTTCTTGAATATTCTAGATCTAATCTATTTCCTCATCTTAAGTGTTGCTAGATGCTAGATCTGGATGAATACTTTGATGCTCTATAATTAGGGTTTTACCTGCGAAGCAGATTCTGGTTAATCATTGATGAACTATATTGCTAAGTGCTTTGTCAAGGTGTTAGAATCACATATCTGTGTCCTATCTAAGGTTGCAGAAACTGGAGTCCTGCAACCACCCCTGCCTCTACCTCGGGTGAGACTTCATCTGCTTCGCAGGTGTTGCCGAAAGGGTCGATAGTTAGGGTTTTGTTGGTGCGTTGTTGTAGTGTTGAACAATGGGTTTGCCCCTGCCCCAAAAAATGGTTCTGTTGTTGGGACCTAAAACTTTGATTGCTGGGAACTGAGGAAAAATGAGGTTTGTACAAAGATCTGACCTGAAACTGTGATTGTTGGGAACTGAGGAAAAATGAGCTTTGTGCAAAGATCTGACCTAAAATTGTGAAAGATCCGTACGTAGATCTATTTCCCTAGTGCGTAACATCCTACTTAATCTGTGAAATCTCTGTGCTAAGAAAAGAAGTCTAAATTGAAGAAAAGAGGTAAGATCTGTAAGTTTTGTGCTTTGTTAAAGGTAAGATAAGTGGAAATTTTTGTTTCAAAAGTATGGATCTGGGTATGTTTGATAAATTTTGTCCTAGTTTTAAAAGTAGGGCGCAGCTAGATGAAAGAAGATTTGATATAAATAGATATGATAATAATAGTGAAAGATATGTTATACCTATGCATAGAAAGAATGTTTGGACTAACAAATGGATGCAGGATCCTAGAAAGAATTTTTTGCAGGTTAACTACTATGATCCTAGTGCATAGTACAAGAAAGGTTGGGGATCATTTAAGAGAAAGACAGGATTAACCCTTTGTTACAGTTGCAGAAGACCGGGTCATCTGGATAAGGAATGTCCTGGTAGAAGACATAGTTTTCTTTGTTGTAAAACTATGGACCATGAAGTTTTAGATTGCCCTAGAATGATTGCTAAGATAGAAAGAATGAATATGGAACAAGTAGACCTTGAGAAAGGTCAAGAAACTGAGATCATAGTAGAGCCACATAAAGAATCAGAGATTGTATTGATGCAAATGAAAGAAACCTTAAATGACCAACGACATATCAAATTATCAAAGATATTCAAAGAAAAAGAGTGCATAGAAGCAAGGATATGAGACTTCGACATTGACTGTTTTCTGGATGAAGAAACACAGATGAATATCATTACAGAAAGAACTTGGAAAGATATAGGAAAGCCTGCTATGATTCCTTCACTGGGAGGAATAGGATTATTTAGAGGAAAGTTGATAACTTTGTGTGGAATACTTACCCATATATCTACGATTACCCATGGAACTTCGACATAAGAAGAATTTGAAGTTGTTAAATTTATTGAGAACAACACCCAATTTTCTATAGTACTAGGAAAACCTTGGATTGAAAAGGATCAGGCAAGAAGGAGAGAAGAAGAAGCCTTAGAGTAGAAGAAGCAAGAATTAAAAGATTTCATGACTAGGAGGATCTCACAGTTGATTGAAGAATAGGAGAACAGATCGAAGCTATTTAACTTGGCTGCTAAATTTGAAAGAACCCAAGAAGACTCATAGAATACTGAAGCATCTACCCCAGATAAAGATGAAGTATTTCCCTCGAATCTTAGGAGAGAATTTTAACAGTGTGAAGTTACTATGCCAAAAGAAGACAAGAATCATAATGGAAAGAGGAATAAAAAGATGAAGATCACTGAGAAAAAGGATAGAAATCTCAGTAAGAGGAGAGAAAAGATCAAAAAGTTACAGAAGGTTCCAGAGGGAACTTCACAAAAGGAAAATTTGCAAAACTAGAACTTCGCCAGGATATCAAAATAGCGTCACATGGAACTTTGTCATGGTGAAGCAATATAGCCATTGGAAATAGTATAACCATTAGACAGATGCCACAAATGGTTAGAACTACTTTTATGGTCAGAAATCTCACCATCAGACCATTGGAACCACATCGTAATAGAATGAACTAAATTAATGAAGGTCACTTGTCCGTTGGAAAGATCTATTACATTGTTGCCTACTTATTCCGTCGACTGTTGCACCAAGAACACTTTTGCGAATTATATCAAAGAGAACTCATTTCTACTGTGTTGTGAATAGTGAGATTGACACCAGTTCTATTGCTTTATGCATTCATTCATCCATCTGATCTAATCATGTATGTTGAATGATCTCAGCACTGCAGAGAAAATCGTCGAGGAAGTTCCCATCGATCTCATGGCCAAGAAAGTAATGTCTGCAAGTATTCAAGTGTCATCGATGAGAGGAGTGGAAGCCTCTCCATCGACCGCTCGTGGATACAAGACATCCCGAGTTGTCATATAAAAGAGAACCAAGCACAAAGATTACCTAGAAAATACAAAGTTGATCCCAACCATATTTCTCGACTACATCTCACCTCTGGTCGGCATAGTGAGTCATGATAATTTGTTGAGATATTTTGAGTACACCGTGGTTACTACGTACCTCCCGAAGGGGATACATGCAGTTTGAGCACAGCAGGACAAGATCGCAATGTTGAAGTTCAACAACTTCAACCTAGGAGACCAAAAGAACCATAGTATGCTCACCCCATATAAATAATTGACGAGGATGAAGGGGAAGAACTTGAAAATAATCCCCTAGCCATGGATGATGAACCTCATGCAGTCCACCCTATTGAATGTAATGAAAATCCCACACTTTGGAAGGAATGAGGAGGTTAACGCCTATGTCAAGCTCCTACTTTCATGTTACCATGGTGGATACTTATGGCTAGACCGCCATATCACAGTCATTCCGACGCTAATCCATAGGATCACTGGAATGAGTATACAAGGACCTGACCCACAGGACTTCTATCCAGGAAAATCCACAGATTGTGCATTAGCATAGAAGATCAAGGATACCTATGACGATGTTGAGAAGGGGATGTATGGCTACAAGGCATCTTCCATATGGAATGGCACAGTGCGCCTAGCATGCCAATTAATTGCAGGAAATATTGTAAGGAATAACAGACCCACGCAGGTCACAGGCTTTGTCATTGACCTCGCAAGGAAATGTGTAGAAGGCCTATAGATGAATTGGGTGAAGTACCTAGTTAATTAGCTAGAATTGGATCTCTGCGAAGCACAAGATCAGGGCTATGAGTTCCACTTTAGCTGGCTCATGATCCTCATCACATTTGTTGCTTGGGATATGTCGGAAGGCACGACTTTCCTGGATATTGAACCCTTCGAGCTGCTCGATGTAAAGTTCACCATGCTCTGGTACTCGAGTGACATGGGAAAACAGTTGTAGTTGAACACATTTTTTCACACATATTATCTCCAGCTGAAGAGATCCATTGAAGTTGAACCTCGCATGACGTTGAACACCCTACAGAGGTTCTGACTCCTTATGAAGTTTCTCATATATTGACACTTCATCTATATTACTGTGTGAGAAGATTAACATAAGGAGGAGCTTCAGGCATACTATAAGCTTAGGAAAGAGGACCTCGAGGAGATCGCCAAGGACTGGTCAACATACCTCCTTATCCCCACTGACCCTGTAGAGATATCTAACCCTGGAATTGACAGCTCAAAGGCCGCTCACAAGGAACATGACACACCCAGAATCAACAAAAGGAAGAAGATCGAAGAAGTCCAAGACTTAAGCAGCGCATAAGAGAAGATTGCTTCAGTATCACCTAACTAAGGGGGTGATGACAAAGTAGAATATATAAATGGAAAAGAATATGAGAAGAAGCAAGGAAAAGTAACACCGCCTAGAGATGAGGCTAATCCCCTGAACAAAAGGAAGGTTTATCCCCTAAAATCCTCTTACTGGAAGAAATCCAGAGCCACTTTGACCAAGATGTAGACTATGCTCACTGTCAATGATTTTGACTTCATCATCATAGTTGTGAATGATGCCTCGCAGGAAATATTATAGAAACAAGAAGCCAAGAACGAGGAGATGTACAATAGAATTGAGTTCAAACTCTGAGGGGTACAACAAGCCCTTCAGTCCATTCACTCTGATGACTAGCTGATACGACCGAAGCTTGCCTTAGTCACACACAAGAAGAAAGAGAGCAATCCATCGAGGCCTTGAAGTAAGTGCAAGAAGTAGTAGTAGAACAACGTCGAGTTGCAGAGAAGGAGAAGGTTTCCCTCTAGATAAAGTTTGAAGAGGAGAAAGCATAGATTCAACAGGAAAAAGAACAATTGCTCGCAAAGAAAATCGAAGTGAAAGAAGAAGTCAACAAAGCACTTCACTCTATGATAGGCTTAGAGACAAAGGTAGAAGACCAATTCGTGCATCAAGTAGACCATATTGCATAAGATATCCAGTAGCTACAACAAAGAATAGCATACTTAGAGTTCTGCACAGTGCCCGACACCCCGCAGGATGTGAGGGATCAAAGGGAAGAAACTGCTCGAGGAATAATTGAAAGAATCAAGGGCCTCACCTTGGAATGTAAAAAAATGAGTGATCGTAGTGCCCAGACATATGAGCGACTCACTGAGAATCTAGAACTTAAGACATTGGAGTCACAGCTCCAAGAGGCGAAGTATCAGGAAGACACAATACAGGTGTAGTTGAAGCCCCTGTCAGCTATTGAAAGGATGAAGTGATCCCAAGAGAAGTGCACTTCCTAGCAACAGGTCCACACCATTCAGAGAAAATTCATGGAAGTGACTCATAGGCTCCAATCTATATAGTATGAGGCTTACCAAGTGTTCTCAGAGATCGAAGGTCGAGGAGCAGAACTAGAGCAAGTCGTCACTGCAACAGAACATTTCCTAGAGGGGCTTGTCAATGAAGCTATTATCCAATAGGTTGTTGAACAGGAGGCCATGGCACAACAACAAGTCGAAGCAACTCGAGCCAAGCTCGGGGCTTTTGAGGTAGAATTATCTAGATCAGAGTGACTCAGGATGACTCACAAGTGAGTGTTGGGGGCTTATTAGCCCTTGATCAAGCTGTAAGGATCCTTGGTGATGTTAGACCTATTTTTGGGACTTTGAGAGGCTGTTGAAGGTGGATCGCAAAATGAAGCAGAGATCGCAGGATCTTAGCCCCCTTTTAGGGATTTTTGGGATTTGGGATTATGTAATAGGTATGGGGATGTCGGCCCATGGATTTACCCATGTTTAGGCCCATTTTTGTAATGTATAAATAGATGTTAGGAAATGTAATGAGTATGAATGGCTAAGTGTGAATGACAAGTCAGTTGTAAGTGGTGTTGAGTGCAAGTAACAATTGTAAGTACTTTGTGCATGTTGTGTGAGACTTGCAAGGTTAAGTGCAAGTGATTGTAAGAGATTGTATGTAGGCTTTGTGCTGTAACGTAAATTGGGAAGGAGGATCTAGCGAAGAGTGCATAGATCTCTTGTCCTCTGTGAAGTTGATCTAAAGGGTATGTGAATGTAACAATATTGAAGAAAGCTAATAAAGAAGACAAAGAGTTGGTGGACATAGCCCCAGGGTGGGGGTGAGCCACGTATATCATGTGTTGTGAATGCTTTGTGTGATGTATTGATGTATTTATGTATTTACTTGCTTAGTTCTTTGATATAAATGAATGATAGATATATTTGTTGTTTCTTTGTGCTTGATAATGAGAGTAAATGTTGGATCTGACTTGTGTGAATGTGCTTAGTGCTTGAATCCACTAGATCTGATTTGTTTCATCATGCTAAGTGTTGTTGGATGATAGATCTGGTTGAATACTGCGATGCTCTGTAATTAGGGTTTTACCTACGAAATAGATATTGGTTAAACAATGATAAACTGTATTGCTAAGTGCTTTTTTAAGGTGTTACAATCAAAGATCTATGTCCCATCTAAGGTTACAGACACTGGAGTCCTGCAACCACCCCTGCCTCTACCTCGAGTGAGACTTCATATGCTCCGTAGGTGTTGCTGAAAGGGCTGGTAGTTAGGGTTTTGTTGGTGCATTATTGTAGCATTGAACCCTGGGTCTGCCCCTGTGCCAACAACCACGTTAATTACAAATATTTGATTGCGTTTCTCAGATTTGGTTTGATCTATAAATGGTTAGTGTTGTTTTTTGGCTTTAACCGATGGCCATAGGGGATTTCCCTATAACACCATGGGTGCGTGATCTTTCACTCTAGAAATTATGATGGAATATCCTTGGGGATGTTGTTTCCCCCATCACTGATAATCCATGCAGATGACATAATAAACTAATTTCATTCTAAAACAAGATCCATAGTGCAATATTCATTTTAAACCATAATTATCTTGTTTAACTAAATATATACATCACATACTAAGGTAAATACATTCATATATAAAAACTCATAAATGACATTTAATGACAAAATTAGCAATAAACTATCAAATATTGTTGTACTCCACTACAACAACAACTTTATTAATCATGTCTTATTAAATTCGAAACCCATGTTCTTGAGACTTGATTTAATATAACTCTACATTGATAAAATTCCCTATAGTATGTTTCATTTCACATCACTTGATTGTGTTTTCAGTTCTTAGCATATACATTCACCAAAGATATGGATAATTCTATCCCCAAATTAATGCATTAACTATGTTTTAATTTACAAAAAAATTGAGAAAGAAACATAAACTTGGACAGTGGAAAGAAATCAAGATCTACTATGTATGCATTTTGACGCCCGAATTACAATTTCCAAAAAAAAAAATTGCTTCATATAAGTTCACCATCCAAAAATATTTCATTACTAAAATCTCCAATGAGTAGTATAAACCAGATGCTTTCATAGTTGTAATGGAAGTAATAATAAGGTATAGATATAAGTAGGTTTACTCATTAGTCAATCAACACTATAGTTTTTCTCCCTATCCGGTAGCTCAGAATTTTGTTTAGAATGAAACTGGTAGAAAATGTTTGGGTGTACCAAAATATCTTGGAATCAATAGACCCAGGAGGGGAATCAACAAATATTGTTCCAAATACCCAATAGATAGAGTAAAAAACCTTCGAAACGCAAGGGAAAAATCCTTAAAAATCTAAACACCAATCAAATAATTTAACATCAAGAAAAATATTAAACTACCAATTTGCATCGTTGTAGTAAAAACCAATAAAATTTATTGAAATTATTTCAATAAAATCAATCAATATCTTCGCTCCTTGGTTGAATCATGACTATATGACAAGCCCTTTCCAATTATTCTTACAATTTTACACATTACCACAAAATTATTCCCCTGTCCTTATTAGTGTAAGTAGGAAATGTGAGGATTGACAAGAAAGTGCACGGAATTGAAATAGTTCTATGAGGTGGTGAGAAGAATAAGATCCCCACTTAAATCGTGGTTGAAGAAAAGGCAGAAAAAAACCCAAATCAAATTCTGATACAAAACATAATAATAGGAGCATGCAATGAAAAAAAAAATGCATGGTCACAACAGGCTGCTATGCCATGCTAGTGTTGATTCTCCAACTTATCTCAATGACTCAGTTCACTTCATAAGATAAATTTTGTGAGTTCAATCCTTGTTGGGATTTTCTGAAAAAAGTTAGGTTTTGTACCTAATAATAAACCTAGGTAATTCTACTATTTAATGGGAACATGAAACCTGCTCAAACGATATTCCACCAAAGTGCACTTTATCTTTGAGTACCTTAATTTCACACAATTACACCATCGGTGGAAAGAATGCCTCTAGTTACATGAGTTATTAGTCACATAACTTTGCAAAAGACATAATATTCAAAATCCCTCATCTCAAAATGTCTACCAAATTGTATGTCTTCAAAGACTAAGGGGGGAAACCTTTTCATCAAGCTAAGGGATTAAAAAATAAATATGTCTTTGAATCCTAAGTAAAGAAATACAGATCCGAGGAAGAATAACTTTAAAAGGAGGAATTGTATAGAAGTATGGTGTTGTTGATGGCTCATTAAAGATCCAAAAACAATTAAGGAATTAAATTTCACTGTTTTAGAAATTGTAACATGTCATTCTACTGAGCACACTTTTACTGACTTATTTTTTGAAGATACTTGCATGCAAATGATGCGGTTATGGTACATTTTGATTTCTTTTCTATTATGGGTTATATATGATGATGTATTGTGACTTATTTTTATTTGATGTATATATTTGTATATGCAATTGATGAGTTTCTTGAGTATGTAGGACACATGATAGGTTATTGATGTTGATAACATCAATGAAATTCTTTGGACTCTGGATTGAGTCAGGGAGTGGATTGTAATTGTTTGAGTATTTTATTTTACACACATGTGAAATATGATTGATTACAGTATGATTTATGTATATAGATTATTGACAATGTTTTTGTGAGTGGATGAAGGCTTGACGATGCTTTCTAATTCGACTCACATAAGGAGTAAAAGGCCATGCACATAAACTAGACATTTGAGGGAGAGGTGTGGCAGTGTCCCTATCACAACCCACTAACACTCCAACCATGTTTTGAATTGTAGGTTAACGATTACCTAGTTAAGGAGGTCCATTATGTTGGGAGGGAAGACTAAGGCAGTCGCTCATGAATATTTATAAGGGGTGCTAAATATGGTGGAGTCTTTATTCCCTATAATCCCTTAGTCTCTCACAAGGTCGGTCGAGTGGAGTGTTGATTCCAATGGTTGAAAAAAATTACAAAATCAGTGTAAGGCGAGTAGCACCCTTGGAGCACGAAGATGCATCTTGAAGGGCATGTCGTGTAATTAAAAACTTGAGTCGATAAATCTAGTTGGCCTAGAAAACATTGAAATTATTAGACCTTGATATAATAAATTAATTAATTAAACAGTAAATTATTAATTATAAATCCTAAAAAAATTCTAAGCCTAAGTATAAGACTAAGTCTAAGTCTAAATTTAAATAAAGGGCTAAATGAATTATGACATAAGTTAAAATGTTTGAGAATATAATCAAACTCTAGGAAAAGGGGGAATAAAATTTAAAGGTTGGATAAAATGCATTTGTTTGCATAAAATTAATAAAATGGATTTTTTTTTAATAGAAAAAATTCTAATATGAAAGAATAGGTGTACACATATAATATTATCTAGAGTCAAGCTACCACTAAGTCTAACTAGAAGAAGACTCATAATCCACCTCTAACTAAGATCTAGTTAGGAAACACTCATTAAATGAAAATTTGAGGAACAAAGGGATAACTAAGAGAAAAAATAGGAACACATTGGAGAATGTGAGTGAAATTGACTTTTAAGTAAAATAAAAATGGTAATTACTTGTGCAACTTGGGGAGAGTGTGACAAGTGTATGGGTGAATAATCATAATTAATTTAATATAAAAAATTAATTATTTGTGCATGAGGACATGTGTCAATGATGATTTTTCTACAAAAAAATGTGGTAGAATGGAAATGGAGCTCACTTATTCTTTGTAATGTTATGCTGCCAAAATTTTGGATTGTGTTTTACTTGTGAGAATTGGGATACCAAGCTTGTAGAAAGAGTGGAAGATTTTCCTTGCGAGGCAAGCCTTGGAGATACTATTTGTGGGTTTCTTGTGTGTGGTCTCTTTGCGGCTCGGGGGATAAAGGGGAAGAAAAGTACCCCTTACATTGGTTGAAAGGTACCAGTGAAATCTCGGTGATTAGAAATCGAGAGTAAAGAGGGAACACAAGACTTTGAAAGAAATGTTCAGTTTCTCCACATTCAACGGTTCCATTTTTTTATTTCTAAAGTATTATTTTTTCATAAGAGTAGATTTGTATCTTAGTATTTTCAATTCTAGATTAAAATTTTCAAGCTCGTTGAAGAGCCATTGTGTAATCTAAAAATTGAATTGTTTTTTCACTGTCATTATATGTACAAATCGGAATTATGAATTTTTTTTGTTTGCTGCCAATTTGTTTACAATTTGGAATTATGAAATTTGTTGTTCGTTGCCAATTTTGTTTACAAATTTGGAATTATGGGATTTGTTTGTTCGCTGCCGATCTATGTACAAAATTGAAATTTTGTAATTGTTGATCGCTGCCAAATTGTTTACCAAAAATAAGAGTTATGAATTGTATTTAATCGCTATCATTATTTCATAGTTCATGAATTTGAAATTTATAGTCACAATCAAGAAGATGCAACTGAATTGGAATTTGTTTTGGTCGGTGTAAACTATTATGTTTCTTTGGGAAACGAAATTGGTAGAGTTGTTGCCAAAATTTATTTATAAATCCAAATCTTTGAGTTCGAAGGATTGATGTATTATTATTTTACGAATTCCTGAGTTGGAATTCGTTCTTTGTTGTTGCGCAACTAGTTGAAAATTGAAGATTGATTTTAGATCGAAACCGTCGAGTTAATTCAAATTCGATTGGATTTTGTAACATTTTAAAACTTTTGAAATTGTATTTGTATTGATCTTATAAAAGTCTATTGCCAACCCGAATATTAGAACTTCATAGGGTCACCATAGAAGAAAATGCGATTCAAATTTCAAACTTCTTATGATCCATGTGAAATGTTGTTCAGTCCTGAACCAAATTTGTAAGGTTTCTACATTTTCTAATTTCAAATTTTGAGCTCAAACTTCGTTTGGTCGCTGTGTATTTATTTGAATATGGATACTAATTTCAAATTTTGAGCTCAAACTTCGTTTTGTCGCTGTGTTTAGCTTGGCGTTGGATCGACATTACTTCGTGACTTCCAGTGGTAATTATGAGTTAAGATCAACGAATGTAAAACTAAAATTTTACTACTAATAACCATGTGTACTCTTCGTTCATCACTCATCAAAGAGTTATCTCGTCTTCTTCCACTTGAGCACCCATTTTCCTCTTTCCAAGGGTGTCATCCTTGTTATCTACCTTTCTTTTATTTTCCACTTAAGCCCAGGAGAACGATACTTGACTTAAGCCCAGGAGAGACGTTTTGTAACATATTGGAACATAAATTAGAAGTAGATATTTATGATATGAATTTGTATGATGAGTTGAAAATTTTTTGTTCCATCATATTGAGTTATTAAATGAACTTGATTGTGTTATAATTAAGTAGGTCACCGTCAATTTTATCTTGAGTCTAGGTTAGATTTGGATATGGTCATAGATATTTCCATTTTCCTCATAAAAGAGTGAGTCCTGAGATCTTAAATGGTCAAAATCAATTGGATGAATCCTCAACTTGAGCGCTGATTATTTGTCTTGGAGGTCCTAACTTTGTAGGATAGGTTGGGTGGGTAGACATCTTTGTAATATTGACGTGATGTGATTGATATATTAGTTTCTTGATGTTGTAATTGAATCTTGACATGTAGTGTTGTAAAAAAAAAAAATTGTGAACATTCATGTATGTTATTTTCATCCAACACTTGTCCTATATATATATATATATATATATATATATATATATATATATATATATATATTCCATCACTGTACCTACTAGTAATTGTATTAACAGAGGGGTTCTCTAAATACGGTATTAGATTGCGTTCAACCTTGCGAAATTGGATTGTTCTGCCTTCCACTATGTTAAGGTAAATGATTGATGATGTCTCAGTGATTAATTTTGAAATTGTCCATGCAGGTAAACATGGTTAAAGGATGCATGGGAAGTAGACGATGTGGTGTTGGAGGAATAGGTGTTTCACCTCCGATATTATCCAAACCAAAAGGGTCTAACCCCCAAGGAGAAGAGAAAACTACTCAATAGGAGTAGGTTGTTGTGGGAGATGTGGTAGGTATGATGAGATCCTTCCAGAGTATGTCATAGGTGTTGATCAACCGCCTAGATCAAGATGAGGGAAGAGAGTTTGTGCCCAATGAGGGTTCACAACATGCTCCAACTAGTAGTAGTAGCATATATAGAGAACTTAAGAAGGTGAAGTTTCCCTAGTTTTGGGGTGCCACGGATGGCTTAGCCGTCGAGGAATGGTTTGAGAACATGGTGATGTTATTTTCACTTTGCGATTACACCTCCAACATGAAATTCCACATGAGGGGCATTCCACTGAAGGGGAGTGATCTACTTTGGTGAAAGATACTCCTACCCCAACTAAACATGATCGTCGAAGACGTGTCATGGGAGTTGTTTGAGGAATGGTTCTGAGAGAGTCACTTGTATGAGGAATTCATTGAGTTCTAGCTTAATGAGTTCAACGCCTTACAACAGGGTGGTTGTATGGTGCTAGAGTATGAGGCCAGGTTCATGGAGCTACTTAGCTATGCTCCACATCTGAACACGGAGAAGTTAAAGGTCAACAAGTTTGTGTTCGACCTTAACTTCAACATTCGTGTGAAGGTGAGGCTCCTAATGCCTCAAATGATGCAAAACAAAGTTCAGAAGGCCCTCATAGATGAGGAAGAACTGAACAATGGGGGTCAAGGAAGGACTCCTTCTAGAACGACTGGACAAATGACATCGGGAGCACAACAACATCAGACACCAACCACAGACATCTAGGAAACGAGACATGACCATAGGACCTATGTTATTGACACCAAGATGACAGGGTCCTCAACAAATCACTCCTTACAGAGCACCACATCAGCAGCAACAACGTCATCTGCAGCAACAACAATAGTTTAGGCATGTTCAGCATAATAGACCAGGATCACGCACTGTTATACCAACAGTTTCTACTTCGGGGACTAGAAGCAATGGAACAAAGACTGGATGTTGGACATGTAGAGATCCACATTACTAGCAGGATTTTTCGATTGAGAATGCCAAGGTGGCCAGATCATCAGGACACACAAAAATTGCAGATTTGGGCAAGGCCCATAGGATTCATGGAGCGGTGAACAATCGTCAGGCCGAACAACATTCCACTCCGCCCGAGATGTCAGGTACAATCAATGACCAAACTTTTATTATTTTGATAGATCCAGGTGCTAGAGTGAGCTTTATATCTAGTGCAACGTTGAAGAGAATTAAGGTAAAGTCAGTCGAGCATGACGCGTTTATATACATAGAAATGGCATATAGTGCCAAACAAAAAGTTGCTGGAAAGGTTACAGAATGTAGCATTAACTTGGGATATTTGTAATGAAGGTAGATCTTTATGTCACGATCTTAGGATCTACCTTTGTTACAAATAAGAGTGTCCTTGAGATTTATTTATTCCCTGTAGCTACAAAAGAGTATGCACAAGGGATGAAAGCTATATGCAAACTTAGCGTTAAACAAAAAGGGAGAGGTGAAAGGATTAGAAAACCTTCATGTAGTATCAGAATTTGCAGACATGTTTCCAAAAGAGTTACCAGGTTTACCACCCGAGAGAGAGTTGGAGTTTACAATAGATATGAAACCTGGAAATGAACCTATTGCAAGAACTCCCTACTGGATGTCAACACCGAAATTGCAGGAGTTGAAAATTCAATTGAAGGAGTTGTAGTAAATAAAATAAAGAATAAAATAATTTAACATAAAAGAAAATATTAAACTATTAATTTTTACAGAAGAGAGGAACATGTTCACCCACTTTGATATCTCTACGTCAAATCCTTCAACAAGGATGTGGAATGGATGTAATATTTGATGTCCCCTTGGACCATTAAATAATCTATCTAAAGATTTGAATCGGGCTCTATCCAAATGTTCTCCCGTAGAAATTGATGTAGTAGGCCAAAGAGGGTGGGGAAACGCTCACTACTCTACCCAAGTAGAATATCAAAATCTTCTTGGGGCCCATATTAGTTCCCAAAAATCTCCACTTTCAATGAACATATGGTGCACTGATGGTCTTCCAAAATTAAGTCTATTATGTTGGATGTTAGTGCACAGTAATATCCTCACAATAGAAAATCTAAAGAGGAGGGGCAACACTAGTCCAATGAGATGTGTTATGTGTTCCAGACAAGAAGAAACCACTTGTCATCTTTTTTTGGATTGTGATTATACTTTGGAAGTATAGTATTAAGCATTGGTAGTATTGAAGCAGAGGGTGGGATGACCAATGTCATGGGAGGAGATGTTTTGCATTGGGACAAGTTATACATTGGCACATTTGTAAGGAAAAAAAATGGAAGACTATGGAAATATTTACCCAAGTATCTCCGCTGGAGAATTTGGTTATCAAGAAATAAAATAATATTCAGTAATGAAGGCATGAAGCCTATATAAACAACGTCCAAGGAAGTGGCTCTTATGGCTGAATACATGCATGGAAGAACCCCCTCTAAGGATTTGGATTTGGATAATATGGAAGCAGATTCAATGAGGTGGTGTTAGTTCATTTCAACATATAAACTTTCCTCTAATAGATATCAACATCCTAAATGGAAAATCGGGGAAGAACCAATAGAATTTTTGGATTGGAGGCTTCAACAAAATTTCCACTCTCTTTTTTTTAATGGGGCTTCTAAGAATAAACCAGGAGCGGTAGGAGTGAGTGGGAGTTTTCATGATCCAAGCGGGAAAAATATGGTTCACTATGTATGGGGGCTTGGGTATGGGTCTACCAACGTAGTTGAGGCCTACTCTTTATGGTGCAACCTAAATATTGTCGAATTGTGAGGAATCAAGGCATTAATGGTCTTTGGAGACTCAATGATCATCATTTGAGTGATAAAATTTAACTCGAAACTAGGAGGGAACCAACTGTAAAGTTTGGTTTCTCGAATCAAACACCTTTCTATTCATTTTGATCGCATCCTCAACTATCACATATGGAGGTCGTTAAATAGGTAATTCGATGCATGAATTAAGCTTGTAGCAACTTTGTGTTCGAGGAATAGGGTAAAAAATGGGGAGTATCATACTCTCTCCCTCCCTTAATGTGTTAATGATTGGTCATTTCAAACTTGTGATGTATGAGCCCAATGCACATTTGGCACTGGAGACCATAAGGGTGCACATGCTCTTAAGAGTGTGGAGGGTTGGCAAGCATATGTGAGCTAGTAAGCATTTAATTATAGTGATAGAAAATGTGAGTGATATAATGGAGTTGGAGGAACCGGGGGGGCGCATATAGGATTTTTTGTTTTGGAAATTAGAGTATGATCCTCAACTTTTTAGCCTAGTCGAGTGAAAATCTAGAGAGTGACATTACCCTTGTAGATAGGTGGTGGAGATCTTTTCCTGAGTTTGTTGTGACAAAGGAGAGCTAGAGGAAGAAACTAGATATCAAGTCCTAATGGAGATCAAAGACAAAGATAACTAGCAAGCTGTAGAGGAGGCAAAAGATCAAAATAATGCTAATGATTAACCAATGTGAATGTTTTTCCATATTATTTGCATTTTAGGATAGTATATTTAGCAGACAACTTGTAAAAATACTTAGATTACTAGGCTTGTAGTCATCCTCCAAAAATACTTGGATTACTAGGCCTGTAATCACCTTTTTTATATAATTAGCAATATAAAATTAAGCAATTATGATGATGAATACCTCCTAGAGGAATTTTGTACCAGCTATTTCTTTGTCACAACATGTTTTATATTTATATAATAAAAAAATCTCCATTCCTCGTTAAGAAAAAAGAACAAAAACAAATGATATTATTTAGTTTAGTATTATTTAGAGTTTACAAGTGGAAATCTTCCTACTCAATCTGTCACTTCATCTTTTGTTCTTTGTTGAGTGCCATGTCTGCTACGTTTCATCTTCGACAATGCCAATATATACAATATTTTATAATGTGAAGCTTAAATATTTAATCGTCCTTTAATGCACTAACCAAGGTGGGACAAGGCGATATGACATTATTCTTGCACGGGAGGTGATTAATCATGATGAGGTTGATGTTGATAAACATGGGGATTTCGGGGAATGATATGCAACGTCTCCTAGCTATAGTTGGTATATTGGTTAGAACTATTTTCACCTTTATACAAATTAGGATACTCATCCACATGTTAATTGTTTGAACTAATCCGAAATAGCAAGTGGTTGTAATATTTAAGTACGGGTATTCAATATTTGTAATGAATATTTAATAAAAACCAAATATATCTTTTTGTTTCGGTTATTACTGTTTCAATTTGTTGCTCCATACTCTCTTAGAATTAATGATATGTACAAGGTAGGAGAAACAAGTTCTAAAAGAATATTTAATAAAGTATTATAAATATTATGAAAAATGCTTTATAAAAAGATTTTGTAAATCTATTCAAGTGTCCTTTTAAATAATGGTGTTGGAAAATATTTTTTTTTTTTTTTTTTTTTTTTTCTTCTAAATCATGACGTTTCATTTTAAAATAGGCGTAGTTTCCTATAAATGTTGAACTCTTTAAAGGGACCTACTCTTCTATAAAATTTATATGAAAAAAGATTTAAAATAGTTTAATAGAAAAATTTGACAAACCATAAATTCTTAAAGAACATTCAAAGTATATCAAACTTATCAAATTATAACAAGATAGTGAAAAGATATCAAATCATATCAACCATAAGAAAAGTAGCATCTTTTAATGTTTTCATTATTTTTTCAATATTTTAATTTAATCAAATTTTATATTTAATATATATATATATATTTTTAATTTTTTATATTTAATGTTTTATTATTTATTTCAAAATAATTATAAGGATAATTTTCGTTTTATTTTTCAAAACATCAACATCCATCAACATCTTTAGTTAGAATAAATTAATATACTTAACTCGAAGTCAAAGGGATTTGAATCAACCATGTATTAGCAATACGACTAACTAAAATAAATGCTTGAAGTAAAAGTAAATGTTTAGTCTTGTATGTCTTAGTGCACCAAAAAAGTATGTGTAAAATATTTTACCAACTTACCAAAACCCTCTACAAAAGTTTTATTGAAATTCTACAAAATTCTTACCTCGAAGAATTAAGTTTGTAAGGATGGCTTTTTTAGAATGTTGTTCTTTATTAAATTTTGATCCAAGTATGTCTTAGATGCATCAAAAAAGTATGTGTAAAAATACTCTACCGACTTACCAAAACTCTCCACAAAAGTTTTTATTGAAATTCTAGAAAATTCTCTACCTCGAAGAATTCAGTTTGTAAGGATGGTTTTTTAAATGTTGTTTTTTCTTAAATTTTGATCCATTGGTTGAGATTAAAATCCTTAGAAAATACTTAGTCATGTATGTCTTAGGTGCATTAAAAAAGTATGTGTAAAATACTCTATTGACTTACCAAAACTCTCAGAAAAGCGTTTATTGAAACTCTACAAAATTATCTACCTTGAAGAATTAAGTTTGTAAGGATGGTTTTTTAGAATGTTGTTTTTTCTTAAATTTTGATCCATTGGTTGAGATTAAAATCCTTAGAAAATACTTAGTCTTGTATGTCTTAGGTGCACCAAAAAAGTATGTGTAAAATACTTTATCGACTTACCAAAACCCTCCACAAAAGCTTTTATTGAAACTCTACAAACTTTTCTATCTCGAAGAATTAAGTTTTTAAGGATGGTTTATTAGAATGTTGTTTTTTCTTAAATATGTATCCATTGGTTGAGATTAAAATCCTTAGCAAAAACTTAAGTAATTTTTTTCCAATAATATGTACAAACTAACTAAAATAAAAAGTGTATTTAATGGAGAGATTCTCAAAATACCTTATTTTAAATATTATTTTGTGTGGGGTGCCACATTGTATATGGATCTTTTATCAATGTTAAAGTAAATTTCATATATATGTATATAGAAATTGTAATTGAGGAATATTATATTAAATAAAATTGCACTAGAGTCAATAGTAGACTTGCATCACAGATCTATTTTAAAATTTTAAAATAAAAGACAGTGCAAACTACATGCCTATTACAAAGTCGATCAAGATTTTTAAGCAAAATTTTCTAGTATTTCTTGATGCTATAAATTGTCCAATGTAAACTTAGAATTCTAATAACATTGTAAAACATAAAACTTAATAGAAATCATGTCAACTAGCTACTTCATCAAAGGTTATTTTCGATGGGTCAGAGTCTTGTTTTACTATTTTCATGTCATCTACGAGCTAGTGCACCATCTCTTCTTCCTTCATCTCCCCATGGTTTGAAATAACTAATTGCCTTTGGTTAGAAGCCCCAACGAGATCTCTCTTGCTCAAGTTTAAAATCATGTTTCTAAGAAAGTTACATTATGCTTCAAGGACATTTATCTAACGCTTATGTTGAACAAGAGTCCCTATGATTGTTTCTATCCGAGTAGTGGCCTAATGTTCGCTCTCATGAAATTTCATAATTATTGTGAAGATGGAATTCATATTGCATTGTATTGAATCATCATGGGTTATGAGGACACACCTAATTTTCTATAGCTCTTTATAGTCCATCAAAACTTTATTGAAAACGGTACACCAAACCATTTTTAGGTTCTCAATACTACCCACTGACCAATTTATTTGCCATGCATGCAAACCCCTGAATTCCCAATATTTCTTATTTCTTAGCTCTATGTTGTCTATGTGTCAACTTGGAAGAGGAAACTTTCCCAAATTCAATGATAAGCCAAATAAGAGAAGTTAAATTCTACTTGGAGGTGAATCAAATGTGTAGACTAAGTCACATGGATGAAAAATTGAAACAACCCATTAAAGTACAAGTTCCCTTCCACATGAATGATTCGAATGAGGAGGATCTCCTATACCTACCTAAAATATAGAACATCCATGCAAATACAACCCCAACTAGAAAGATAAATACTTACCAAAATACCATGTAGAACTGGATATCAAGATTTCCATATACAATTCCAAATCCATTGATCCTAGTGTGGATTCAAATTTGTGCAAAGTCGAGGACTTGAGAATATGATGGGGAAGGTTGGGTCTCATCTCATAACTCTCCCTGATATACAATTGTAGTCCGATGTTGCATTCCATGTGAAAAATTAATAGTTTGATACATATCATGGTATTCATGATTAAGGATTAAGGGATGCGTCGATTATTAAACATACCATTGATATTGATAACCCCCACTTTTTGAGATGTGGCTACATGAGAAAACCCATCTTCTTGGTGATTGTTCTTTCACGACACATGATAATACTTGATGTTATTGAATTTGTTATCCTTTCGTTTAGCTTAGGATGTTACTAATGCCAATATATTGTCAACCAGTGTGATATTCAATACCATCTCACCTATGACAAACTTTCATTGAATATCCCACCACTATCAATGACTGGATTCAAGAATCATTGGCTATTTTTAGGCCTTGAAATAAGGCATAGGATTTTGTTTGATTATTAGAAGAGATACCAAGGCCCCATGTGAAAGATGTTTCAATTGTTCCTCTAGATTCCATGATGACCTCCCCCCCGACCCTCCTCCCTCCCCACACCTTCCACCCCATGATTCCCCTTTGAAGATCCATCAAAAATAGAGTTTAAGAGTGCTAAGAATATCTCCATTTCTAAAAATAATGATTACTCATTTGAAGCTACCAATTTGGTTTAGTGTTGAACTTGTCAGTTCTTAACCCTATGGATTGAGTATTTATGTGAAATTTTTGGTACCATTCTTATTCATCATTTCTTAATTTTTGATTCACGTTGAGTTGTCTACTTTTGGAGTTGATATATTTCCCCAACGTTTGTTTATATTTTAGCACTACCAAGGTGAGCTTGTCTAATTCCTACTTAAAAGTAGCTTTGTTATGGGATAGCCATATTTTCCAGTATAAATAATTTGGTAAGGCTCACCATATTGTTTTAAAAACTAGTTTATCTTTTAATTTCCCTCTATATAATTTTTGTCCATAGGAAGAATGTGCTTTTCAAGGAAGTTGGAATTCTCATTCAATTATTTAAACCATTAAAGGATGTTTTCCAGACTCTAACTGTATAATCACTCTCAAGAAATATATGGTGAACCGATTCAACTTCAAGGAGACAAAGAGAACAGATTAAGGGGCCTTGGATCGATCACTTTTTCAAATGTTCTACTGTCAAAATATTCCCAATAGATGTTGACTTTTCGAAGGCCATCACAATGCCACAGATAGTTCCATATTTCAAACCTTAGAGGGAGATATGAAGAATGTAATTGATATAACTACCCTTTGTTAACAATAAATTATGTGGGTTCCCATTATTTACAATCCAAAATATCAAATTTCCAAGCAACACAACTTTTGAAATGAATGATGGGAAGTAGATGGGACGGGGGAGAATCAAATTTCCACCTCAACCATTGGTCCAAATTATCGGACTAGGAAGATATATCATAAAGTGATCTCATGCTTTTGTTGTATGAGTTCGAAGCTCTTCTATGTTGTGTTGTGCCTACTTTCTGACGAACCACGACCCGAACCTCACCGAGCGAGCCGCTCCCCCAGGACCTTCTTCACACACGGGCCCGAAGAGTCTAAACTCTTCAATTTCCCTCGGGAGTCACCCACAGCAACTCCTTCTTCGGAAATCGGGATATCGCGACTCACGATTCTACGAGGTGTGAGCCCTTACCTTGCCAACGATTCGGGGGTTCGCGATTCATACGAACACAAATCACTGACAGCTCCAACCTCCGAACCCCGAACTCCGAATAGTCAACAGTCAACGCTCTCGGTCTCGGGGGTTTTCCTATCGGGAAATCGGCGGATGAAAGGCAGTGACTATACTTACCCTTCGAAACCCTGAACACCGATGCCACGTGTCGACATCTCCTAGGGAGGCCTACTTCTTGACACCTGTCTTCCTCTCATTTTATTGGGATTTCGCGGTTCGGGAGTTCGCGCCTCCTGATACACAAGGTCACAGACCCTGCAAAACCCCGAATCCCGACTCCTCCAGATCTTCCGCCACGTGTTCTCCCTCCGATCAACGGCTCCGATCGATTCGGGAAATCGTCGGC